>VZTV01100983.1:12001-49810 GCA_013400875.1 Anhinga rufa
GGCTGGCGGGGGGCGGTGTGGGCTTCTGTGCAGCTTGGAAGCATGGATTAGGGTCCTGCCCCTGCTGACTGGCAGAGCCCCCACACTGATGAGAGGAATATCAGGGAATTTCAGCTATTGACACTAAAGAACTCCTGCGCAAGGATGTGCTTTAAAAATGTGTTTGTCTTGTTTTCATGGTGACATACCTGACTTTATGGCAAGGATTTTTTTATCAGCACTGATCAGTGCTGAAAATGGCAGAGCATCACTGTGTAGGAGTCTGATGGCAGAGCAATTCTTTACAAAAGCAGAGGATGGAAATATTCCCCAACATTAGACTCTTGTTTATATGAGACGTTCAGTTCATGAAATACTTTCAGGTGACCTATAACCTGTCCGTCTGCTTCACACTCTGAAAATCCCCTTCCTCCCCCCTGCCTCCCATTTCTGAGCTCAGATGTGTCTGTAATTGGAGCCTGGAGTCACCAGAACACAAGTGTTTCCAGGCTGTGTTGACCTTGGCAGTGGATGGAAGCTGCATGTTTGGTTGTGTGATAGCTTTTCAGATGTTACCCTCGTCCAGCATGGGGAAAGTGAGCCAAGATCCCCATTATTGGGAAGAGGCTCTGCTTATCTGTGCAATGGCAGGCATGCCTACTTCTTGGTGTACCGTTTCAAAATAGCAAATGCTTTTTTGTTGCTCTCAGGCACAGTGCAGCTCAGTGATAGTGCTCCAAATGCTCCCGTGATCCTTTTTCTTTGCACTATGTCCTGAGACAATAAATCTGTCAGACAGGAGGTATGTGTTTATACTGCACCTGCTGCTATCCCTGCTGGACTGACACTGTGACAGCATACCACTTCATTAACGTAGTTACCCTTTCCTGTGCCACCAAGAAAAGTCCTGCCTAGAGCGTAATGGGCTGCAGTTCTGCTGCTGTTGCACCATTTGCCGTGGTTTACTTAGTTACAGAACATCAAAGGAATAATGAAATATTATCTATTTTCTGCTAGCATCTCTCTGGCTGTCTCCTAGAGATGAGTCCAAAGGGACACTAAGATGAGGTGGGCCTCAGATTAGGTGCTACTAATGCCCTCTTTCAGGGTCAGGCCTTGGATTCCTCAAACAAATTTTATGGTTTTTTTTTTTCCCATGTGCGCTGAACCTTTGTAAATAATGAAAGTGAGAAAAACATTGATGTGTTAAACTAATAATTTAATAAGTTAGGTAACATAACATGAAAGGAGCAGTATGAGACAAAAGGTTCCTTGTACTGCTCAATTATTAGGTGATAGTCTAGGGCAAGTTGCGCATATGCAAATGTGTTTCAAAGTAGGTTTGTGCTGTCAAAAGTGCCATAACAGGCTGTTTGGATGGTCTGGATCATGATTTGACACGTGCCCAGTGCCCTGAGTCATCGAACAACTCATTTGCAAGGTATTTCATCCTCTGACGAATCCCTAAACCCCTGATATGGGAAATGAGGTAATATGACTGCAGTAACAATTATTCTAGGAAAGTATAGAGTATCTCTGCAAGTCTTGTGTGTGTGGAGGTGTGTGGGGTGTCTGCAAGCAGAACTAAGGCTATTGGGAGGAAAGAGTATATGACAAAGGAGAAAAGAAACAGTTGTAGTTATAAAATCTCTCTGGAAAATGAGATAAAAGATGTGGTTTGATTAAAATAGCTTACTCTTGCCATTTAGAGGTGCGATGCTATAGACTAGATGGGAGTCGAACATAATTGCGTATAGATGTAGGGGTTGAGTATCTGCATATGTGCACATATGTCTGCACATAAGGAAAGACAGGAATGTAAATAAAAGACACGAGGAACAAAAATGACTGCTGGTCTTTATTCCGATTTCTGATAAATTCCTTAATGCTGTGTTTTACGCAGAGTATTCATTTTGAGAAACATTTGCAGTTAATGACAATTGTAGACACAAGAGTTGTGGATATGCGCTACTATGTGTCTGTTATTCTATGATTTATAAGTTTGATGTTCTCTTAGTGAGAAACTTCTGTAGCTTATTTCCTGGCACGGGATTAATTTTTGTTCCTCAGCTGTAGGGGAGCATCGCTACATATTAGCTGCCTTTGTCTGAAACACGATTGACTCTTGTTTATCAGGAGCTGTGGTCTTACTCTGGCTTTCTGCCTAACATGCCTGATGGAGCTTGAAGCCGCCGGTCAGGATTGTGTTATTGTCTGCTGCATAATAGGCAGGTGCTGGCACACTCCATAACTCGTTTCCAGGGTGTCCCCACTTAGTGCACTTGTGATGTCTGCATCTTCTCCATCTCAGGCAGCCAGGATTTCCACAAGCCCACATATTTCAGGTTTCTGTCACCTTGCACAGCAGGTACAGGCTCCAAGCACTTCCATCTTATATCCACAAAGAGATTCCCAAAATCTGCTCTGACATGGGCACTAATGGGTTGGGGGAAGTGGTTTAATACAGACAAGCATGTGCTGTGACAATTCTGCTCCATGAAATGAGTAAAGGCTATAGTTTTCTTACCTTATGCCCAACACAGCATGCTGCTTTACCTGAGCATGTGGAGGACATAATGGCACATCCATGAAGACCGATCAAAGATTAGCACGCACCCATTTTTAACAGGTGCTTCGTTTAGCTGCTCAGTGCCTCGAGCAAATTACTTGGCTCAGCATCCCACAGCTCTCTCCTTTCAAGTTTAATTTACCTTAACTGGATTTAAGTAAAACATCATCTCAATATCATCATCACCGCATTGCTCAAGTTCCAATTTGGCAAGGCTGAAGAAAGCAGCTCAACAAAAAGTCCCATCCTAGAAGAAATTACACTCCGAGGTAAATGTGTTTCAAAGGGAAATAATTCTCAGCCTTAGACCCTGCAGAATCTTAACTCACACTGTAATCCCAGTGTTCAAATATCTCAGGAATATGGTGAATGTTTGAAACCTAAATGTAAGCTAGGAAGCTAAATATGAGCTTGAGTGCTCAGAATCTTAAGAACTTTGTAACTTCAACCTCTGCTTTTTGTAGCTTTGTGGTGTGTTTTTTCTTTTTTCTTTTTCTTCTTTTTCAAATGAACACTCAAAGTAATGAGTCAATTTTATAAGCAACAGAGTATCTAAAAAGGGTAAAGTGTTAAAGCAATATGAGATTATTTTCATCCCCTAGAAGGATAAGTAAATTTAAGACCAAAGGGTTTTGCTGCAATTAAAACATTTAAAGCTTAGTTCTAGACACAAAAACCTGCCCTTCTCTACCAATGTGAAAGATTTCTTCCTTCTTTTGTTTTTTTTTGTTTGTTTGTGGTTTTTTGTTGTTTTTTGGTGTTTTTTTTTTCTTAATAATATTAATGAAAAATCCTGTCAGGAAAAAGTATCAGACATAACAGGCATACTTCAAGCATTAGAGGATAAGCACTAAATATACATTCAGAAAATAATCTTGTGTCAAAACCTGATTATGGATTTGTAGACACCATTATGATTTTTGAAGTATTATGTTTATTCATTTTGGCAAATTAGTATGTGCTGGACAGAAGCTACAGCTGTGCAGAGTTTGGTGATGTTTCAGGTGCATGCATTTCTCAGGGGGAAGGCAGCCCAATATATCCTGGTCTGGCATCCTGAATGGGTGGGTGTTTCTAGACATAAAGCAAAAGACATAAAACTAATAATTTCCAACTGCTACCTGTTCTTAATAAGCACCAAGCATTTTGTGCTCTTACAGAACCAGAGGATTTTAAAAGATTTACAAGCACTACTGCATAAAGCTGCTTATACTCACTATGGGTTAGAGTGATGGTATCAGAGTTGCATTCTGCGCTAGTCTCCAGTAAACGATAGAGCGTTACCTATTATCACATTACTGCATCGGTTTGTATTCTGGAAGTCTCCAGTTACTTAATGGTAGACTCCCTTAAATTATTTATTGTTATTACATATATTTTCTATGATGGTAGTGCCTAGGAGCTTTAAACATGTAACAGGACCCAAAACCAGTATAAATATACAGCAGAGAGAAAGCCCCTGCCCCAAAATGCTTGCAAGGTGAGATGGCATGATACATATACCAAGAAACAAGACAGTACTGGCCAGTGTAGCAGGCAGGGCTTAAGCACATCAGTAGCCTACCTTCTGTTTTGGTAGGCATCATGAAAAAGAATATACCTAGTGGTAAATGACAGCAGGTATATCTTCAGCGAATGAAAGCTGATAGGCAAATAGAGGGTCCTTAGAAGTGGAAGCGAGTAGTTTAGGTTTGCTGCAATGGCTGGAGGTAAGAGGAGTAGCCGGCACAACCAATGCAGAGGTGAAGAAACATGGGCAGACGGGTCAGAAAGATTATCTTGGTAGAGCATATAGGTAGAGATCAGTGGGGCAAGGCTGCATTTGTCAGGGTGGGATGTTGCAATATTTAAGATGGTAAGAGTTCAGATAAAAGGTCTGGCTGTGTGAATAAAGCTCCAATTGCAGGGGTCTTATACAAAATGAAATGACCAATGTTAGGACATAATCTGGACATCAGAAGTTAGAATGAGGCTGCCTTTCCCTTGTCGGGGGGAACCATTAACCTTTTTTTCTTTATGAGTTAGGTTTTTTGTTTTCCAGCCTCAGACTGGAAAAACATGACTCTACAGCATTAACTTATGCCAGTTGGTTTGACAAGAGTCAGTTTTATGGCAAATCGCAGAATACTTTTGTCTAAAGTTTCAAATGAGGTGCCAGAATCAAGGAACTCAATAAGAAAATGAGTTATTTTTTTTTTTAAAGTTCTGGCACTCAGGGTTTCAGTAAGAGTTGAAAAACACTACTAAAATGTGCAGCAAATTAGAAGTTAATTAGATGGAAATGGGCATTTATTACTTGATAAAACTCTTGAATTTTTAAGTGACTTTTGTAATTTCTTTTGCTGTCTGATTAGAGATTTCTGAATACTTGAGACTAGCATTGTGTCACATTGCACATATTTGTTTATATAGCCCTGTTAGTTGCATTTCTGTTGATAATATACCTTGTCATGATGCCACAGTTTTTAGTTTTACACAGCTCAGCATACCAGTATCAGTGCTTTCTAGCCAAGCATTTCACTATTACTTTATACTACTTGTAGATACAAATTCCCAAACGAATGTTTGGCATCGCCATGTCTGTGCTAGATGGCTACAGACGGCAGTAGGAACATCTTCAGTCTCTATACTTACTAAATGCAGGCTGCTTCCCAACAGATAGCTTTTTTGCTACTTTACATCTGAAGAAATGGCTTTACTAGAAGTTAGGGCACCTTAATCTCTAATGAAAAATCAAGCTGTAAGTGACTTGACGACATCACACTGAACTGACAGTAAAACCTGAAATAAAGCTGAGGTTTTTCCAGAGCTAGCCGCTTGTGTGGGCATTTGCATCTGGTTAAGAATATCTGGTTCAACCTCCAGAATTTAAAAATTAATACTCATACAGATCCCTGCAGAACTTTACTTTCTTGTATTCCATGTGGAGTATTGCCTTCACTTTGAGAAAAGCTGTGGTTTTTAACTTCAAGTAGACAATGTACTGACAATGAAGCATGATGTAATTTTTGTGTGATTTGCCAGGTCGAGTCAAAACCTCACAGCATAGGAAACTTCACTTCAGCCCGATGATTCACAGGGAAGCTATGGACTGCCTTGTCTTTGCCAGGATATTCACTCAACTTAACTAACTCCAGTTAAGACTTCACCTTCGTCAGACAGTGTAGACGTGGCTTGAGCTCTGTAAACTAACTTCTTGACCTCTGGAAGCTGCTTGGGATTGTTTCCTGCCTTCAAATGTTACAGTTTTACTTTATCAAACATTAACCACTTTTATACACTTCACATGTCTTGCTCTTATCTCATTCTAAACAAATCTAATACGATCTTAATCCAGTACCATTTCCATCTTTGATACTGTGCCTCCATCTGACGCTGGCTTCAGCATGTGCTCCCTACCCTCTCATGACGTGGGCCGAAATTGCAGCCTATTGCTATAACTTTCAAATTGCCTTGTTGAACAACTTCACCATTATGCTCATGACGTATGACGCTCCAGAGTGCTGGTAATCGTACAGGTCCTCCTGCTGCACTGTCCTAACTGCTCAAAATCTGTGGGAATACACCCTTCCACTCAACAGCGAATCTACCTTTTGCCTTGAGAAAAGACCCTGTAGAGACCATTTTACTCGGCTTGGTTAGCAAACAAAGGGGTAGCAGAGATGCAGGAATTTTCTCACTTCCCAAAAGGACTGCATAGGAACAATGTCGATTTTCATTGGGCTTGCTTCAGAAGGAGCTAAGCTAAGTGCAGATGAGCAAGAGAGAAGGAATTGCAGGAGCAAAATGACCAGACATGGAGCTCGTTCTCCTGTCTTATCCTCACGGGTCAATAACAGTTACACTTTTCTCCATGAGAGAGAGTTTGAGCCTGTTGCCGTAAAAGCCTGTTTTCTTTTGAGCACGTAGGCAGTGAAACAAGCTGTGTGCAGAGATGTAGATGTCTGTTTCATCCCTTTGTGTTGAGTGTCATTGAGCAGTAACCTGTTAGTAAAATGGGGAGAGTGGGCTCCCAAGCTGCAATTGCACTAACAGCTACCAGTAGAAGTCCCTGTTCTATACTGACCCCTGCCTGCGCATTGTCTGGAAGAGTGCCACCTTCTTTTGGGTTAAAACGCTGCCAACCGCTATGGTTTGGTAACAATTTGACAATATCAAACCCAGGACTATCCTGTGTTTGCTAGTATATAGTCTAAAAGTCTAAAATAATACTAGTATCAATAATGCACACTCCAAAGCTCATCTGAAGTGAGAAGTTCCTTTTTGATTATGGAATGATTAGGTAATTAGTCTCCTAGTGGAGACTGTAAATCTGTTGCTGTGTGACAATTTTATGCTAAAGTCCATTACTGCTGGATTTCTTTTTTTAACAATCACTCAAGGTAAACCTCTTTCTGGCAAGTCTCTGTCAGTGCAAATGGGGTGACAGTAGCCCTTGATAATATTCCATACCCAGTCAGGGAGGGGAGGCATCTATTCTGTAAGTGCTACTGTACCCAAAATACTTAATGCATTAGAAATATCCAGCTTCTTCAATCTCTATTTGCCATATCTTGTATAGTTTCTTCAGGTTCAGAAATCTAAATGTTTATACTATTGCATGTAACACATAGCTGACGTGAAATCTCTCTTGCGCAGAGTTGCAGAACGATAGTATGTTATTTGGAAGATGGAGTTACAGATGCAGTTACATTAACCAAATACTCTGTATCTGCAGAAAAATGCTTAAGGTTTGGATTAGTTTTGCGTTAAGACAAACGTAATCTTCCAATGTGAAAATCCATTCTCTCTTTAACAAGGAAGATCCTGTTATCTGTAAAATCAAGGGCACCTTCTAGGAGGTTTGTAAAAGATGTTTTGTGATTATGAAAAAATTTAGTCTTGCTCTGTGGTTCAGCCATGCAGTGGGAAGGAGCAAAATGCAATGCAAACAATGTAGAAAGTGGACATGAGGATCTGAAAGGCAAAGGAAACCAGACATTTAATATATTATTTTTATGTTTCGAATTGTTGCTTTTGAATTTCCTGAATCTTAATTTAAGGAGTCCCTTCATATTATTTTGGCTGTAAATTATTCATATGTTTCCCCATGTTTTACAGTACTCTGTTTCTGGACTTCCTGTGAGACCCCATCAGCTTCTAGCAACATGCTGAGGCACTGCTGTAATCCATCAAAAAGGAGGGGAGATGGGGCTAACAAAGTAATGCTCTGGGATTTATACTAGCATGAATTGCCAAAAATTAATAACTAATGGTGTGTTTTCTCATTTCTGAAAAGCTGTGGAAAATCCCTGGTAATTTTGTTAGAATAATTCATTAACCAGCATTTTTACCCTTCATTGCTAAATCTTACGTATCTCCCTTGTTTTCATCAATCTTAGTGGAGACCTCTAGAATTTGTACATCTTCCTTCTCAAAGGAGACTATTTCCCGGAGTGTCTTTGCTGGTATTTTGTTCCGTTCAATTTAAAATATCGCAAGTAAGATAGATGCTTCTGTATCCTTCAGAGATGAGGATACAGTCCAGAACATCTCACTGTCAGGTATTTTTTCCCTGTGAAATTAGCCAAAATAGTCCTCTCTTCTTTGCATCCTATTACTGCTAGGGCTGTATATATCTTAATTCTTCTCCCTGCACTGTATTTCTCCTTTCAGACACTTAGAGACTGCTATTTGGCACCTGTAATTTTGCCAAACTCCAGCGAAGATCAGATTGTGCAGCATCCTCGTCAGTGAGCACAGGCTGAGCAAACCTTCACGGGAACTGTAGTGTGCCCAAATGCTGCGTGGAGCCCACGGTCCCCTGCAGTATGCCTTGGCGGTGGTGAGTGCAAGCACAGTTTCTCCATCCCCGTAGCCACATATCATCGTAAACTCCTGTTTCATTAGCTCTTCATGTTTCTCTTAGGTTTGTTTCAGTGTTACTGTTTTCCAGTTTTCCCCCATCATACTGATAAGAACACCAGCACTTGGCTGTTTTGGGCACATTAATAGTCATAAAATTCACTTAGGTTCTCCTTCAGTTTCTGGAGAAGATCTTAATTTTTAAATTGAGATAACTAAGGCAGAAGAACATCTTCTCTCTTATGACCAAGAGGATACAAAATGTCATTGATGGAGCTGGAAAGCCTTTTGCAGTTCTTAGGACAGTTGGGATTTAGTTCCTCCTGTGCAAGATATATATCTAGAGCCACATGGACATGAGCAACCATGTGGAAGGGCTTGGGAGTGGCTACCTATTAAATGGAAATTGTTCTTCTCATGGACTTCTTCAGGCCCACAGCTGCATTGTTCACTGCTGCGGGAGATCCCAAGCTGAGTCCCAGATTTTCTGTGGCTGGCTTGCAGTCAGATTTATTGACTAGAGTAGGCTGACTTTCAGAAAGTGCAAAAGACAAAACATAACTGTGGGAATAAAAAGAACATTTTTTTCTTTACCGGCAACTTCCTTGCTCTGACTTTTTGACCTCATCCCAAGGTCAATTAAATGCCTCAGAGGAACTGGAGTGATTACAAATCAACTTTGTCATTGTCCATAAGGTGGATGGAGAACATTTCATAAAATTGAAGAAAAGGTTTCCAGGGAGACCTTCTCAGTAAGTGACTTGTCCATGAATTGAAGATCAGACCTTTTCACAGGGCAATTTACTTGTTTGCTCAAGTGTTCTCACACAAACTTGGTGCCCCCAGGTGTCCTCCTTGGCACAGTGGTGTCAAGTCAACCATCAACACACTCAGCTGGAGTCCTCCTCCTTCTTTGGCTTCCCATCCTCTGGTCCAGTATATTATCTGCTAAGTACCTTGCTCAGTCCAGACTGGAGAGATAAGACATTATCAGGGAATAATACTTTGTGACTGTGGTTGATAGTGAAAGGAAAAAGCAACAAAAAATGAGCACTAAATGAAGATGATCCTGTTGACTGCAAGAACTATCTCTGAAGACTTCTAAACAATCAGAAACTTCAGTTTGTTTTCAGCATATGCTCCCAGGGGAAGGTCATCTGATTCATATCCGTCAAATGTTGAAGGGATGAGTCACAGTCAAACAAATCACACTTTTCTAACTTGTCTTTACACATACGGGAAGGAATAATCTCTCTTCATTTAAAAGGACTTTTTCTTTTTTTTAGTAGGCAACACTCAATAACTTAGCCCCATGTTATCTGTTTTCCTTGCATTATGAATATTTATTCCTCTCCATATCCATAAATAATACATAATCTACAGTTGCCTCGTTTTTCTCTTATGACCTTTATACACATCCTGTACTTTAAATCAAACTCTCTCATAGTTACAAAAAGCTCTAATTTCCAGTTGAAACTTAATTCACCACCCACCAAAAAAAAATAATCTTCAAATAATAGCTAATATCAGATCTTATATTCTTTACTGCCAGTCAACCAACATTGGACATGAGCAGAAATACACTACTTCAGAAGTCATCAGTTTATACCACAGCGTTTAAGATGTGATAAAATGTGTATATTCCTGTGACCTGTGATACTAATCCCATGGCTCCAATATTAGTGTGGAGGTGTGAAAAGTGCCCGCTGCATGCATTCCTCCCTGGGGAGGAACAACCCCAGGCACCAGTACAGGCTGGGGCTGCCCTGCTGGGAAGCGGCTCTGCTGAGAAGGCCCTGGGAGTGCTGGTGGGCAGCAAGTGACCCTGAGCCAGCACTGTGCCCTCGTGGCCAAGGCCAATGGTATCCTGGGCTGCATTAAAAGGAGTGTGGCCAGCAGGTCGAGGGAGGTCATCCTGCCCCTCTGCTATGCCCTGGTGAGACCGCATTTGGAGTGTTGTGTCCAGTGCTGGGCCCCCAGTTCCAGAAGGACAGGGAGTTGCTTGAGCAAGTGCAGAGCTACCAAGATGCTCAGGGGACTGGAGCATCTCCCTGATGAGGAAAGGCTGAGAGACCTGGGTTTGTTCAGCCTGGACAAGAGAAGGCTGAGGGGGGATCTCATCAGTGCTTATCAGTATCTGAAGGGTGGGTGTCAGGAGGATGGGACCGGCCTCTTTTCAGTTGCGCCCGATGACAGGACAAGGGTCAATGGGCACAAGTTGTAACACAGGAAGTTCCACTTAAATATGAGAAAAAACTTCTTTAAGGGTGGCAGAGCAGTGACACAGGCTGCCCAGAGAGGCTGTGGAGTCTCCTTCCCTGGAGCCATTCACACCCCGCCTGGACGCGGTCCTGTGCCCCCTGCTGTAGGTGTGCCTGCTCACGCAGGGGGGCTGGACAAGATGATCTCCAGAGGTGCCTTCCAACCCTCACCGTTCTGTGATTCTGTGAAAGAGCCACGATTGCCCTTTTGCTCTTTCACAGGGGGCCTTCTTGTATGCCACGCACTCCAAGCTGCATTGCCCCCTGGGTGAGGTTTTACTTTGGCATTTACATTTGCTTTGCTTTATAAGTTCTAGTGGTTGCATACGCTTCAAGAACAGCATTTGTTATGGCTACGCGTTTTGTGGCAGTATTGTGTACTTCAGCGCACAAAGGTGCTCATTCCTGCTCTGCACTACCTTCCAGAATGTGTTGGCACATGAGATGGAATGGCTTCCCACTGGATCAGGGAGCCTTGTGAAAAGGAACCCGGCAAAATAGCTCTCTCCAGCCAAATCCACTTCTGGCTGGGGTTAAGTTTGCAGCCACCTGCATGCTTTAACACCCCCTCAGGGAGGGGGCGGCTCACCCTGGGGTACTCGTGCAAGGGTGGAGGTCCAGGGGTGGCTGTTAGGCAGCAATGGCTTGAGCCAGATGAAAAGCTATTAAAGAAAAGCCTTCAGAAAGGTGTGCTCTGAACTGTGACCTGAATGTAAAATAGATGGGCTTGCAAGGCATGTTCAGGAAATCAAATTAACATCTCTGTTTGCAGAGAACTGAAACTATTTTTTTCCTTCCCCTCTCCTAATGTATACTAAAATGCCTGAAGAGTAAAACTGAATGAGACAACTACTTTAACAACAATCATAACACACTATTTAAAAATGCATTAGTTTAGATTTGTCACTGTGCACCCCAAACAATGCTCAGTGAATGTGTACAGCTATTGTCTCAGCTACTACACAGTAAGAATCTGAACTGCTGTCCAAAAGCTAAACTCTTCAGAGTTAGGTAAATAGTCCCATTTTAGATAAAAAGAACCTTGATACATAGGACAATTAATCACAGGATGTATCTGGGGCCAGAGCCAGATCTTCTGACTCATAGTGCTTACTTTTCGTTGAGAAAAAAAACATATTTATTTTTCATAATTATGTCATAGAATTAGTGTAAAAAAAAGTTTAAGAAATTGAAATAAACTTTAAGGTAATCCTGTTTATTAATTCCATTATGACAAGTGTGATTTTTAAAATATTATTTTTAAAATAACATATTTGTGTATTAAACAAATGTCTAATCTTTTAGTTTGGACATCTATATGAAATATTTCTACATTATCTCAAAAAGATCTTTGAAACTTATGGGAAACACTGACGTTTCATATTTCATTCTGAATTTTAAACTTTTATATTTCTAGAAGAGTAGACCTGCCTGTGAAGGGAAGCCAATCTCTTTCCTGCTCCTATGATTTCAAATGGCCATTTGCCAAGACAAAAAGTAGTTGAAAAGAGATCCATTGAACATTGAAATAGAACTTAGAGGAAGGGGAAAAATGGAACCCCCTCAAAGCTGCATTTGACCGTGAGGCTAATTTATCAGATATGTAAAAAGTTTTTTGTTTTTTATTGCAAATAGGCAGGCTGTATCTTTCCAAGGTAATTACAGAGCAGTTTTCCTCACTGCTCTCATTTAGATCCTTTGGTCACTTCATATGAAATAACTTATGTCATTTAGGCACATAATTAATCTTGAAATGACATTTTTTTCTAGGAAAAAAAATTGATCTTTGCATATCTCATATCATATCATATCATGTCATAATTTTGTATACTGCAAAACTCGTTCTGTCTTATCCTGTATGTTTCTCTACTCTCCAAACAGCTATAATTTTGTATTTTCTCTGCCATAAAAATCCTTGTGCTTAGAGGTCTCAGACTTCATTTTGTCTCTTGCCCCCTTTTTACATCTTCAACCCCAGTCTTAAAATCTGTATTATATCCTACTGATAAATAGTTAAACACAGCTTTATTCAACTCTGCAGTTGCCCCAACTTTATCTTTTTACAGTACTCAGGTCCAAAAGTATTTGCTACTGGGCATTATGCTCTTGAGTATTCAGTATCCCAAATATATACAAAAAACCCAGTACCAAGGGCCAGAATTTTAAAACCCATCTGAAAAAAGGAGGGAGGGTAAAAAAGAAAGAGTAATCTATGCATGCAGAGGGACAACTGAGTTATTTTGAGAATTTAA
Organism: Anhinga rufa; assembly: GCA_013400875.1. NCBI lineage: Eukaryota > Metazoa > Chordata > Aves > Suliformes > Anhingidae > Anhinga > Anhinga rufa. Next base: position 24,907 of record VZTV01100983.1, read on the forward strand.
CCCCAACTGTAGACGCTGTGCTCTTGACAATATAACCCCGTCTGTTATGAGGTATAAAACATGATAGTATCAGAACCCTTATTCTTTGGTTGTGATATACCATGGGAATGTAAATTTCTCTGAAGCACTTCTATTTTAGAAAGACTTAAATATTGCTCCACCCAAAAAAGTAATAAAACCCATCCCGGTATCACTAAAACCTACCAGAGTGTAATATGAGAACATACAGAGAACCTCTGAGGTGTAATACCCACGATCCAAATTGCTGGAATGGTGACTATTCAGAGAAAAGGATCTTGTCCCAAGTTTTCTATCTGACTGCATAAGTGATCTTGATGCAGTGGATCAATATCTCATTATGTGAGAAAGGTCTTCAAGATAAATTCTGAAGCACAGAGAAATTAGTGTTAAAAATAACATTTCATCCTTTTTCTTTTTTTTTTTTTTATTTCATTTAGAGTTATATGTTGAAACAACACAAGGTGATGTAATAAGGAAACTGAATAGAATGTCACATTGCCTTAAAAAATTGGATGACTTGCCTTAATGTCTTAATACTGCTGTATCTGTAACAAACACTTCTGGAACCCCACTTGAGAGCTGCTTTAATATCAAGTTAATGCATGTTGATGGCTACTGCCTATTAGTCACCACTTCCAAAAGGAATGACAGTGACTGGATACTTGAAAAGAAATACTGTGGCTGATGATTTGCATTATGAAAAATGCCAACATCACATCTATTTTGGTGTCCTTGAGAATTTGAGCTTTGAGAAAATGACATGTAGAGTTCAGCTCTGTGGGTACATGCCAGAGCCCAGCGAGCCCAGGGTCTACTTGAGGGTCCCAGCAGCCCTCCTCTATTTCATCGTAGACAATCCCTGACTGACAAAAGCCATGTTTGGAAAGAAAGCCATGAACTCCTCCCTCTGATGCGGCTGGAGTTATGACACCACATAGGTTTTTGCTCCATGCTGTTCCTGCACCCCTCGTTTCCCAGGTAATCTTTATTATTTAATAGAAAGCTTCAGTGAAGGGCTGGAGGGTGGGTGCCTCTTTCAGGAGGAGGCTGTACGCTAATGCATGATGCCTAGAGGGTGGAATTCATAGGTTGAAATCTCCTACACGCATCCCACCCAATCCACTGATTGCCATGGGCGTGGGGATTTGTAGGAAAGGATGGCAGGTCCCCCGCTCATCTCCTCCTCGGCTGGTGCTGCCCAGCTCCAGACAGAAGAGGGTCTGGGGAAAGGCAGAAGCAGGGCTGTGAGTCACGAATGAGTTGAAAGGACAAAAGCTTAATGGGCAAAGATTGACAGGATAAAATGAGAGTTTTGAGAATTGTCATCTTAGGTTTAGCAACTGCAACAATACTTAAGTAGGACTAAGATGTCCAAGTCAAGATCTTTTCTTTTTTATTTTAATTATCACCCCTTGGCATTATTACTGAACCTACTCTTTGTGTGTGGGTGAGGCATAGGGCAATGAATTATCCTAGGCAACTATTTTTCCTTTGGTACCAGAACTTTCTAAAGAGTGTAGATTACCAGTTCTTCTAATGTATGTACATATATAAAATATTTCAAAATAGCAAATATCTGGTAATGTCTTATTATTAATGTTAAAATATTAATTTCTTTCATCCTCTGGTCTTCCGATAAAGTTTCTGCTTGAATTTACTGAAACCTTTTCATATGGTGTATTAGAAGCAGTGCATTGAATTAATCTGTTTAATAATTCTTATATAGTGGTTGAATAAATTTTGGAGTGGAATGAGGTACGAAGGTGATTTAATGCCCATGCATGTGAGTGTCATTTGATTAGGAGGTGACACTTCACCAGAGAAGTTGAATTGAGAGATGTCAAGCAATATGTAGGGGTTAATTTAGGAAGGTCCCCTGGAACCAGATGGAAGAAAAAAAAAAAGTTTTAGGTATGGAGTTCAAGTAGCTAAAAAATTTAGAACACTGTCTTTGTAGACTCAACAATTTGCTAAATTTAAAATAAAGTTTAAACTTATATTCATGCTATGATTCCACTAAAACCTGAGAAGATCAGTAAGTGAGGAAAATATTTTCAGGAGATCGGTGCTCTTTCTAGAATTTTGGACATTAGAAGTTTCTGTAGGTTTCAAAGATATCTCTTAAAATATGTTACAGAAGGAAATGAGTCATCCTCCTGTCTCAAGGGAATGGTTGCTTAGACTGGTAACATGGGAGGGTTAAGCGAAGAAATAAGGTTTGCAGAGGAAGAAGTTTGTAATAACCCTGGAAAATAGTAAACAAAAATCAATCCCTTTTCCCCATCATCCTTTCCTCCTCCTCTCTCACCCACTCCCTTTTAGCACACATGACAGCTGTAGAAATGTGATTTCAATATGCAAAATTCATTTTGATTAGACAAATGAAAGTTTTTTAGAACCTGATTTTGTTATTAGTGCTTAGATATGCAAAGAGCATCACACCATTTTAAGTATGGCACTTTAAGGTAAATAATTTGAGTCAGTCTTGCAAGATACTGAGTGCTGCTGAGGAGGTCCCGAGCAAACTCTCTTCCTCCTTTTCTCCCTGCACCCACACAAAATGTGGTGTCTGTTCAGTGCCATGCACATTGTGGTTGTGCATTGATAAGGGAGTCTAAGCCACTGTGACATCCACAATGAGAGCAGACTCTCAATTCTCTCCTGGCTTTCACACTGATAATGAGATGTAGTTACTTCTTTGTCGCTCTTGTACTTTTTGTAACACTTTCTTAGAGAACTCCCTTAGAGAATTTCCCCCAGGAAAAAAAAAAAAAAGTGTTTTGCTTCTGCCCTCTGTGCATCAGTTGTCAAATTCAAGGATGCCTGCCAACGCAGCTCAGCCTTTTGTAGTCTGAAATTAATTTTCAAACAATACTTTGCAATTCCTAGCTAATCTGATGTATGTTATTCAAACCTCCAATGTATGTAATTTTGCAAGGATTGACGTAGCCAAGTACACAGAAGCCTTGAGCTGGCATGTCAGACAAAATGTTCTCTGTTGGAAGTGAACATGATTTCATAGTGATTGAATAATTAGTGTTTTGAGTGTTCACGTCTGAGGTTTTGCTGTGTATTACAAAGCCTAATTTTACAAATGCGTCCTAATGCTTCTTGATTATGACTATAGAACAGCTGTTTTGTGTAAATTAACAGCAAGTGTAAAGGCCTAGCCATGGTTTAAGTCAGCTGCATAAATCGCTTGAGTGTCTTTGGTTTGGGAACTTCTTGCCTCTCCTTCAGGATACAACATGACTTTTATTCCCATCAATTCCAATAACAAATTACGTTTTAGACTTGCAGTGAGGTCGGTGGCTATTTAGGGCCTCTTGACATTCTCCTCTTCGCTAAACCTGGGCCGAGGTCACACAGATGTTATGTGGTCTGCCAATTTCTTAGAACATCAATGAAACCCAGCAGTCTTTCAAGAAAATCTCCTAAAAAAAGCTCAAGACAGAGTTGGCTGGGGAGCCAGTAGCCTTCCTCTCTTACAGTAGGTGGTGAGTCAAAACAAGATCAGAGAAGTTATAGCATTATTCATTACCTGGTCTTGGAGCTTAAATTCATAACTGCCTACTCGTCACCCAGACATTTTGTTTCAGGAGGCTTAGATGCTCTGGGTGCAAGGCTAACACGACTAAACCCCTCACGTGCCAGACAGCTGAAAGTCTCACAATCAAAGAAATTATAAAGCTGAGTAAGAGTGGGCTGTTGTCCCAAACTCTGCTTCTTTTGCTCCCTAAAGTATTACTGTGCTATATGCCTTAAGAGCCTTTTTCTATGCAAATCTTTCTCAGGCCAGCCACCCAACCCTTCGTTTTGCAAAAGAGCAAACGGAGGCTACGTCTCCACCTTTCTGTCTTAGGGAAGGGCAGGCATGAGGGAAGCAGAGAGGGACAGGACTCTTTTAATGAGCTTTAATAGCAGTATTTTATCCTCTCTGCATTTCAGCTACTAACCTGCAAAAGCATCATTCCCTCAACAAGCTAAGCTGGCAAGTGTAGCGGCCAAGTTTGTCTCATTTCAAACAGTGGGGCTTCTCAGGTGATGCAGGGAAGCAGGATTTGGTGTTGAATTTATGATCATTATAAATGGATTATGCACCTTAGGCTAGTCTGATGAAAAATCATAAAAAGGATTTAGAATCTCCTATTAAATACCAAGCACTTCTTTTCCTTTACCTCCTTAAAGAAATTAATATTTTGTTAATATGTATACTGATAAATGGGATAGTGCCAGCGGTAGGGTTTTCTCCATCAGTAACAAGACAAATTTCTAGGGAAACAAGTGAAATGGCTTGTGCAGTGAAAAGGCTGGTCCTGGACCACCTGAAAGAAACTTTCCAGCCCTTTCTTCAGCTGTATGACATTTTAATAAATACTTGTTAAAAATTACAATTCATGCAATCAAGTTTCAAGGCTTTGAAACTTGCGCAAGATATTGAAGTTGACAATGTCAGGCATTTAATTGCATCAGGAGAAAAACCTGGACATCAAACTCAGTAGGTCTTATATCCCAGCACAGACCTTCCTTGCTGGAGTGCACCGAGGTTTGGTCCCTGGTGCTCCACGCTGATGCTGCAACCAACCAACCTTGCTGTGATTGGGGCAGCGTGCAGCCCCGTCTGTGCCCAAACACCTCCCTCCAAGGGCTGCTGCAAGGTGAGGGTCCCTGCTTTTCTCCATGTGCATCCTCAGGGAGATAGCACATGGGGCATAACTCAATTTCTCTTGCTGTTATGACGGCCCTCTCCTTTGATTATTTGTGTTACAGTAGCACCTAGAGGAATTGGGGATAGAGGGGCCCCATTAGCCAACCTGGTGCTTCCTATGGCTGAGCTATAATGCAACGCAATCTCTTGGGCATGAGAACCATTTTTTAATTAAGCAGTTAGAATACTGCATTATTTGAGGATCATTCAGCTTCTTCTAATCCTTATTTGATTTAGCTTTATTTTGCTAATGTACATTTCGCTGCTTGTTGTTATCTTTCTCTTTGAATCTGCTTAGAAATCCATTTAGTCTGGGTAATTGCTCCTTCACAAGGCACTTCTCAGTAATGTTCAGCACAATGATCTCATGTCAAAAGATGATGTTAAAATAAAGCGACTGTCATGATAAAGTCTTTTTTTTTAAAAAAAAAAGAAGGATTAAAATCTACTATTTGTTCCTGGTTCTGATTATCCTCCATTACAGGTAATGAAATAATGCGAACAAAAGTTATAAGTATCATACTAAAGGGAACTCAGACACTCATCAATAATATCAGAAATGACAAACATAATCTTATTTAGTTGCACATATTGCTGCAGTCGGAACTCAGTTGTCTGATTACAAGAAAGAAAAGGAAGCATCAGTATTGCTACTGAAGTCTGAAAGTCATTTTATTCCCAAATTAACAACATTGTTGATGTACCTGCGTATATTGAGTGTACACTTCCTTTATCAAAATAATTCTTCTGCAGTGAACAGAAGGAATTTGAAGGTAATGCCTCAGACTTTTTGTATCTGAATACTTTTTATATTGTTAAAAAATAAAAATAAAAAAAAAAATACTCATTAGCGGTTTCACCACTTCTCATTTGGGTCCAGAAAATGGAGCCTTGCTCTGCAGACTTCCATTCCGATGGCCAGTAAAAGCAATGGCATGTACCGCAGGATGGCTTCTGCTCACAGTAAATGAATGGGCAGCTCCTGACTCAGCTGAACTCTCGGATTCAGGGTTGAGAATACCAGCCTGCATCATATTTTCGTCAGCACATTAACTTCTAATTTTAGCGAGGAGCTGCTGGTCTTGAACAAAGGTGTGTAGAAAAGGGGGCACAATCTGGTTTATATTGTTTGTTTTGACTGGCATTCATTTCATCCTGTGTTTCTGCACAGATATGTAGAATTGTATGTTGGGAAAAAAAATATTTAAAGCTATTAATAATATGGTTTGCTTAGCAAGATTTTGTTAACTAGTAGCTTAAACAAACTACATTTTAACAGATCATCTTAGTCCTGATTTATAAAATCATTATTTCTTTAAGCTCATCCATGGATACAGGTTTCTGTGATTGAGATAGGAAGGCCTTACTCTGAACTAAAGTATTATTTTAAAGGAATCTGCGTAGATTGAGACTAGCAGACTAATTTATTATGTCATTTGCTGAATGTCCCTAGTTTGAAGATGTTTGTGATTCCTTTACAGTAAACGTGACAATGCAGTATGTCATAGGAAACCTCCAGGAGTGACAGCAAGGAAGAATAGAGATGGGTGCCTGTTACTGAAGTTGGTGGCTCACTGAGTTCAACTCCTATCAGTTGCATCTGCAATACAATACTGTAGGTAACTGTGGTTTTAAAAATCTGTTAGCTGCCACTGTGGGTTGATAAAGATTCAAAGTATTTCAGGTTGGCCACAAAGACCTGACAGGCTGACTTTATAGGGGTTGCTCAGGAGGGGAAAAATGGCACATCCCACAGCCGACCACCTGGAAAACTCCATTTCTTGTTGCTGCACTGGAGATGTAACTCTACCTCTGCTCTGGTACATGAAGGGTAAATAAATCCAACATTAATGGTCCCCAAAAAATTAATATTAAACTGTACTGGCACAAACTTTTGACCTATGTTTGTGACAACATAACGTGGAGTGAGGAGGACCGTTTTGTCTCTGTTTCCCCTTTTTTGTTTGTTTTTTTTTCTTGTTTGTTTGTTTTTTGCTACAGTATTAGTCATGCCTCATTCTGGGAGGAGAAGCAGCCAACTACCTTTAAATAAGAGAGATTTGTTAATATAGCCATCATCTGATGCTAACAAGCCTGACAGGAACCTGTTTTTTTATAAGTGTTCCTAGCTAGGAGAAATGATGGCGAAGGTGTCGTGATTCAGACCTCGGCTGAATTTCTTAGGTCATTATCAGCTCAGTTTCAGGACATTTTACAATACAGAGCAAGGTAGGTATTAATGCCTGTGGTCAATGATCTGCTTGTAATAGACAAAGTGCTACATGATAGTTTCATGGGAAGATTGATGCTGCCGTCTCTGAGATGTTGCTGACTCACCCATGGCATCTAATGGATGCACTTCCCTGAATTAATTCCTGCTTCCAGTTCCATAAATATGGCTAAACTAAAAGATACCTCTTAGGAAACATCCTGTCTTCATCTTAATGTCACTTACTCCAGTGGTTAATTACTCTTACTGTTAAACATTTGCATCTTATTTCTAGCCGAAAAGTGTCTAGCATCAGATTCCAGTTATAGCTTATTATCCTTGTGTTGTTTTTTTTTTAAAAAAAAAGCAGTTTTTACTTCACAGGTTTTGAAATTAAACAAACTTTGATTTTTTTGGTAAGATTTTCATTATAACATCACCAATCTTTTCACCAGAACATTTTTTTTTCCCATTCAGCATGTATCTATCTTTTTACAGTAAATAAGTATTTTGGAATTGTTAAAGCATTTTTAAATTATTGTATTTTTTAAAATAGTGGTGATGTTTTAGCTTTGAGGTTCCAGAAGTATAAGGGAGACAAGGATTGCAGGGTATGGTCATATGTTTTATTAGACCAACTGATACAGATTGGGAGGAAAAAAAAGAAAAGATTGGACACATTCCTTGAGATGCTGAGAGGTTTTTGTGACCAACGATGTACCTGTTTATCAGTCAGTTTAATAAGAGATATTACTTCCTCCTACAAGCCTTCCTTTTTTGCAATATACCACAAAACAAGGGCAGAAAATGTTATTTAAAGAACATTTAGGTATCTTCTAGCAAAAAGAAAGTTTTGTGAGAAAATAATCTGCACAGAAGTTATGAACAGTGTTGTTCAGCTCAAAAATAAATAAATCAAAAAGGTGATATATTTTCTGTCAGGCTAAAAGTGTTGAGCTATAGAAACTTCTGTTATAGTTGTCTCTCTTGTCTTTCATCACCTCAAGGTTTATTAAAGGAAATAAATGCCACTAAATGTATTCAGCAATAAAGTATTCTATAAAAACACATAAAAACTCAATTACGGGGGCGGGGGAAGGGAGTTAGTAGCCACTCATAGTGTTCTCTAACCATTTTGAAAAGCACTTTGGCCCCCTCCTCTGTCATCACCTCTGTCAACATTGGGGGAGGCAGGAAATTGCACTGGGTGATCAAATAACGTAATTACTCTAAAAAAAATACTAACTGTTTTTGTTTAAAATAAGGCAAAGAGGTGTTGATTCCTTCTCATTCACAACATTTACTACATGTTTGACATTTGAGCTGCTATAACTGGGAAGAGATGACTCCTTCCTGAGGGGAAGGATGTTATTTCTACAACTAATTGGCTGGCTGATACCTTAACTCATAAATCCATGTGCCTGTTCTCATTTACCGTGGCTAAAGATCCCAGCCATTTATAGTCGGCAGTGAGGACAAGAATACATATTTTTCCTGGTTTCTTTGAAGTCCATTCTTAAAAATCACCGAGATGTAAAATTCCCTTTCAATAGATTTTTTAAAAAACCCAAACCACCATTAAAAATATAGATAATATCAAACCTTCCCTAAGAAATGTGTCACACAGTGACTGAGAACAACTTCAATTAAATCTTCTTATTAAGTGAAGAAGTAATTTACACTCAGATTTCACCAGATAAGGTTAATGTAATTATACTAGGGATGTTCCAGCAATTGACAGCTCCCCATAGCCTTATAAACACCTGCAAATTAGAAGAGGAAGAGCTCTGAGTTCCCATTTCTCCTGTGCATGATGCATACAGAAAGCTAAATAAGGATGTTTCCAGAGGAGGCCACACCTTCTTTCTGGATGTTTTTTTTCCTTGAAATTTCTTTCATGCTGATAACTGTCCTCATTAATATTTTTTCAAATATGCCTTCTCTGCTCAGTTTGACCTTATTATTAATGTTTAATGTTAAGAATTAAAAGGGGATTTAAATTAAAAAAAAAAAATCCGAATGGTGAGCACTGAACTATAAATTACAAAACACGGATGACTGCAGAATCACAGATTACATTATCTGTGCTCTGTAAAATTTAACTCAGAGTGCATATTTCTTCTAGGTAAAAGATCCTTTAATTTCTTTTGATTAATAGATCCTTTCAGGATTGTTCCCTCCACATCTGATACAGTAACTTTATGTTTCAAACTTATAAAAGATTTTCTGAGATCTACATATAAGCAGCCAAATGAAACTTCAAAAAACTATTGGCTTATGATGATTGAAAAAGCCTCTCTCCAGTGGAAAAAAAAGTTTGATATGAGCAATTCACAGTTTAGATATCTAAAATGAGCCAACCGTTGTAGCCTTTAGTGGCTAGAGCAAATCTACTGTATCCAAGACTGTCCCAAAGAATAAACTATATGGGAAATTTGTCTAGTCCATTCAAGAAATTCCCTTTAAAATTCTGCACACTGCACTGTGTAAAATGTTCTGGGACATTACGCACTAATAGTGCTCATACAGACCAGATAATTGTGTGTTAAAATAAGCAGGCACGTGTACAACTGGCCAAATATTCTCTTCAGTCAATTTGCTGCCAATGGGGCACGAACATTTTTACTATTTCATAGTGCATTTGTGAAAGCGGAGGAGAGAGAGAAAATGTAAGAAAGTGTTTTGAAGTCTTCAGGTATGAATCTTGGGAGAACTAAATATTATTTTTACATTTACATTTTATACTAAAAGTCATTTACTTCTAGTCCATGGGTTACTGGCTATATATTTGCTGCATAAGGAAAAATCTAGGCTGAAAAAGAGGTCTTTGAGGTACTGAATTTCTCCTTGATTTCCCTGATGCACCACAGCAGGAATTTTCTTAGTGATATTTTATTCATTTTTCTCCTTCTAATTATCTTTGATTTTTCTTTTCCCGTCCTTCCTTCCATGCTATACCACAGAAAGTGCCTTTGTGGTGAGCAGAGGGGAATTCCTTCAACATATTTCAGGGAGCATGAATTTCAACCTGGGATTTTGCTGCAAAGGCTAGAGATGAAAAGTGCTAACTAACAAAATCTGCTCAAGGGGAAAGCATTTTCTCACTTTCATAATGAAATATTCATGGCATAACACTTTTCCCCCCTATGACAGTCACAGGTGAATCCCAGACTGAACTTCTGTGATCTCCAGAAATGGGACTTCTGCAATATCCCTTCTGTCAGACTTATTAATCTCAGCGCTGGATACAAAACATACTTAACCAGCTGCGTTGCTAGAAACTCCTACATGTATGTACACTCCTTTATTTCGTGACTCAGAGTGACATGCTAAGATCCTTCTGCCACAGGCCTAATTGTCTAGGAACATCCCCTGGAAGGGATCCGAACCTGAGCTCTTTAGTCCATGCGTGTCTTTGTACCGCTGAGGATAGGGGCTGAGCTTCTCCGAGCATCACTGAGCAGTGCGGAGAGCTATGTGCTGAGCACTGCTATTGCTGTATTTTCAGTCACCCAGTGCAGCCTGATTTAAAAGACAATCTCCCTGCAAAGGCAGATGACTAGAAGGTTTAAGTGGCTTTTTTGTTTACTTTTCATTTGTTTGGTTGTTTTGGCTTTGCTTTGTAAAGGCAACTTGGGGAGAAAAACAACTTTTCTTTTGAAGCAATGCCAGCACGAAACAAAGCCATCAAAAATGAATCTCACCTTTTCATATTGTTATGTCACAACAAAAAGCTTAAAGAACATTTTCAGTTATGGTTTTGGGTTTTTTCTGTAAAGCCTGTATTTTTCTGACACATGCATTAATCATTTTATTAACTTCATGTAATCAATATGTGGGGTGTATGGACGCCACACACAGAATCAATATGTGGGGTGTATGGACGCCCCACACAGCACGTCTTCTAGGCGCTGCAGCCCAGCAGAGCAGAGGGTAAGCCTGCAGTACTGTAAGGCCTGCCTTAATTTAATTTTCTCTGATTGAGAGATACTGAAATAAAGCTACAGGGTTGGAAAAGAGACACGTTAGCAAAAAGAGACAATGATATTCTGAATGTTAAAAAATTATTTATTAGTCTCACGCAGTATTAGACTATGTGGTTTATTGGACCGCTACACAGTGTATAATGTGTGACACACATATTTCATGCAATTAACAAATGGTCAGAATTTCAAAGCTATCCCAAAGGGGCAACATGAATATATTCATTAGCAACCGTCAAATACATAATAAATATGTATTATCAAAATCAAATCATCAAAATTTTTTTGTTCCATTTATAAGCTACATTTTGTATAGATTTGTTTATACATGTGGAATGAAGGTGAACACACAAAATGTTTTCAATTTCGTAGGTGATATGAGACAGCCCTGTACTTCTGAGTGGAAAATTATCCCACGTGGATAATCTCAGGCTTCGAAGAAGAAGTGGGAATATATAAAACGAAATGCTTGGTCTGATCCATGGTTCATTGAATTCCACTTAAGCAATGAAAATTAAATGCTCCACACCGCACTTCGAAAGACTCTTTCTATCTGACCTCAAGGAAACAAGACAACTAATTTTTTGTGGCTTATTTTACGTGAGTGAAATTCCACCTCTATTGAAATCAATGACAAAGCCCCTGTGCTTTCAGTGGGGCTGTAATTCCACGTCATGTGTACACTGTGACTGATAGTCTCTGCCACATGTAGCTCCAGGAAATGTCATTTATATATATTTGTGCAGTCCCCTGCACAGTAAAGGTTGGGCTTGGCTGAAGTGAACCAATGAGCTGGTAACAAAATATAAATAATAAATGATACCTGCTAAACAACTTTGTATAGGGGGTTGTGATTGTGTGGCAAGGAGATTTATACAGTAGGAAAAAATATTTTTAATGGCTTTCCTGTTCATTTTTTAGGCCTGCTTGCAGATTAAACTGACATTTCAACATACAACAAGACTGATTTTCTTGATTGCTCAAGGAACTTACAAGAGCCAAGCATAAATTATTTTGGTTTGGACATTAGCGGTTTAACTGATCAAAAAAAAAATTGACTTAAACATTCCAAATTATTTTTTCCTGAAAACGCTGCTGTGGTCTTAGTTTGGGTTTACTTCTTGCTCCTGTAGGTGGGTTGCTATTCATCTTTCCTAGAAGTGGCAGGTAAAATAAACCATCTTTAGAAAACATAGTGACCTGGCCAAAGCCAGGGGTGAAATGTCTTAGTCTTATCTCTCAACCTTCTGACCTGTCAATGGAAAAGAAACCCAGACACAGTTGGTGTGTGACCACCAAAGGAAACAGCTAAATACCCTGGAGGTATTTAAAAGACTGTAGATGTGGTGCTTAGGGACATGGTTTAGTGGTGGACTTGGCAGTGTTGATTTTATGGTTGGACTCTATCATCTTAAAGGTCTTTTCCAACCTAAATGATTCTATGATTCTTTGGGTGACTATCACACCAGCACAGCCCAGTGAGAAAGAGCCCCTTCTCCTCTGCTCTGCTTTTTAAATCAAACTGCCAAACTTGGAAGGAAATTGTAGAAATAAGAAAAAAAATGTGTATGTATAAAAAAAATAACCCAGCCAAAGGAACAAACCAAACCAAAAAGCCTATAGTTATTTCTTTGTCCAATCCAGTCAGGCTATATTCAAGGGCAAAAGTCCAGGGTGTTCCATTCTAGATCATTTCACATTTTACTTAGTAAGCAATAAGTCAAATGGAAATGGAGGATGCCAAGAAAAGAGCCCCACATTGCAGCATCGTAAAATCATCATTTGAAATTCAAGTAGCCAAAACAGAAGGAGGCATTGCAGAGAGCGTCTAGCTGTTGGTCAGTTGTAAAGTGAGGTAACATTTGGGTGTACTTTCTTTGGATTATAGGGAAATCAGGGAAATTAATTTACCTGCAGAAATTTATCCCTAAAACATTTATTTTTATTATCTAACTGGGACACTGTTGTGTAAGTTTGCAGAAAGACACAGAGGCTGACTCTGAGAGCTCCCTATGACTTGTAAAGAAGTAAAATGCTTATTACTGTTCATTGCTTTTGACTAATATAGGGAAAAGTATTTTTTGAGCAGACTTGGATGATTCATGTTGTGATTAGACAGAGAGAAGGATACACGTTGTTGTTACTTTTCTGCAGTAACTAGCTGCATGTCATGACTCTCTTATCGTACATACCAGCTACACGCAAGATAGAAACTTCTCTTGGCACAGTAATTTTGCTTAGGGAATAAGTATCTTGGAACTTTTTTGTATAGACAAGGGGCTGCATATGCCAAACCCACACAATAATGGTGATTATAACGAAAACTATGAAAAATACTGTTTTGAGAGCTCTTGCCTTCATACCTTGTTTTGCCTTGGGATTTGCCTTTGAGAAAATGCAAAACTTCTCTTTGGTACTATAAGGGGCATGTCTACTTGGGTATTTCATGCTATAGGTACCATAAATTAACATTTTCTGCAATATGTAAAGTCTATACTTCAGTGGTACCATCCAAATGCATTGCACTACCTTCAAATTCCCAAGTAGAAACAGGAAACTATATGTGTGTAGGTAAAAGGAGTTCCAGTGCCTTTCTCCTCTGCGGACAAAAGATCTGACATTGGCATTTGCAAAAGGATGTTAAGGCCTCAGGATCATGACTTGGAAATTAGATGAGAACGTCGGGAGCTGGGGGGAGAACTTTGGACACTTGAAAAAAAAAGGTACTAGCAGTATATTAATGTCCTTCCTCAAGGTACACTGTTGTTTTATCAAGCACACCTATTAGCTGTTTCCAGCCTCTAGTTGTCACCTGTGGCAGCTTTAACCTTATTCTCTAAAATGCTAATGCACTAAAATCAAACTGCCTATTAATGTGGCTAAAAACCTACACTGTGTTGTTTCTATCCGATTTAGTTATGTTTAAAGATTTGTCAGTTAAATCAACAACTCAAAAAGATAATATTTGGATCTTGAAATTTAATATTGTAAGCACGTGGAGAGCCATTAGTGGCTGACTTGTGGCACCCTTCATCTCTCATTCCCGTCAGAACTGTGTTTTCCATCTGCACTTTCCCTCGGTGACTCCCTGGGAATATTACTATTACTAGAGGAGCAGATTGCAGCTGCTGTTTCCCCCCAGTCAAGAGCATCCTCCAGACCACTCTAACCAGACAATAACGAAGAATAAATGCCTAATGCCCCAATCTGGTAAATTTGATTAAACAATTGAGCATATCCAAAGAAATTAAATGTAGCCAAATAACGCTGAATGGCTTGGGAAACTGTAGAGGTGGGAAAACTATAGGTCCTAGGGTAAAATTTCAGTATATTAATTCACAAATGAATACTACCTTAACCTGCTGACCTTAAGATAAATTTTAAGAAATAAGAATGTCAGAATTTGACTAACAGAGCATCATCTACCCTTGCATTTTAGTGACTGTTGTCTGTGATGCCATCAGTCACCTCCTACTGTTCCCAAGATGTTTATCCCCTGCCCCGCGCTGTAAAAGCTTGCTCGGTGTTCATAGCAGACAGAACTAGCTCAGAGGAAAAAGAGGACCCGGATACTGGGCACCAACAGAGGGTCACCGCTAGTTTTTGGCTCACTGTACCCAAGCCTCATAAATGCAAGTCTGAGCCCCAACACACTGTCGTGAGCTCAGGTCATCCCTGTGGCATCCCATGGCTTTGTTGGGAAAGGGAAGGAGAAGGGGTGGCCGCTGGCTGGGTGCATGTGCCTGTGTGTCGGGCAGGGCGTGACGGTGCTCTGCTTCCAAATCACTAAACCTCTCCGTGCTTGGGCTTACAAGTAGATAGCTGGAGCTGAAAAGTGTTCTCCTTCTTAACTTCCTCCTTTCCATGCTTACTGGAGGCTTTTGGATGGTGTTTGAATATCTTTCATCCCCTCTGCTCCTAAGGGGTTATTTAGTCCTAACTGCCTGACATTTACTTGGCGTCGGGTCTTTGAATGAACATGAAGCCAGGCAGGGAAATATCTTCTGGCATGATTTCATCATAGACATGGTGATGTTATAGATTATCCTATTTATTTTCTTTTTCATGTAAGTAATAGAGCAGCAAGAGTTTAGAAAAATAGTTCTGGCAAGAAAACTCTCTTTATAATTTTTTTAATTAAATAAACAAACGAACAAACAAACCCCACAGCAGAGAACCCCAACTTTAGGAGCAGAGTTGAAAATGTCGTTCATTTACCAGTTGTCTCCTATGTCAGCTGCAAAGCAATTAGGCAGGAAGTAGAAAGAGCCAACTCCTCGGGAATGGAAGCACCTAGCAAAACCATGAGGGTCTTCCACCATTTTGAATGAAAAGAAAAAATACGTGAAATTCTGAAACATTACAGTTTTTCTTTTACTTCCTCTCAGCTGGCTGGGTGCATCATGTTTTTCCACAAGGATTATAAGAATTTACTACAATGTTGCAACACAAAGCTATTCCTCAACTGGCTATGTTACATGGGGTCTGTAAGGAAGAAAGTGGGTTTTGAGCTGTTTCAATGGTAAATTTTCCGTGGACGTTACTGGATATGCACATTACAAATGTTTGAAATACTTGAGCCTGGGCTCTCCTGGGGAACATCTATTTGGCCCAATATGGCTTAGTGTAGAAGTTCCCTAAATTAGCTCCAAGTGCATATAAAGTCTCGTTCATATCCTGGAGACTAAGTGCATAAGGTATTAAGTACTTTGTCCAGACCAATTCTCATTCCAGTGTTAGTTTATGGATCTGTACTCTGATTTCCATTGGCTGAGGCAGATGTATAGTTGATTCCTGCCCAGAAATAGAAGGTACCCGAAATTTCAGAATAGTCTTGTTTTCTTTGAAAAAAAAAAAAAAGTATCCTATGTTTGTGGGTGTGAATATTTTAATTTACTTTTCATGGGGATGCTAATCTTGCTGGCAATTTGAATGTTTAACTCTATTAGTCCAGTCTCTTTGTCTTTTAAAGTTTATCCATTTGACTGGGATGGGAACAGATAGATGTGCAAAGAACTTTTATGCATGCATTTTTCTGCTAAAAATGTTGCATTTGCAATTTTGCCTGCAACCAGATGTCCCGGACCTGTCTCACCAACACATCTGGCTCTGGGGTTTTTTCTGCAAATCTAATAGCGACGTATCAGCTTCAGTAGGTTTCTTTGACATACTGCTAATGAAATGAAGAATGTGGTGATTGTAACTACTTTTTTGGAAACAAATAAATCATAAATACTGATGGATCTAAGTTTAACTAACCACAGATTCTTCCTTTAAAAAAGATTTCTTGGTCTCTTGGCTAACCTACAAAGGCAGCAGTCTCTAGAGCCGCTGTACTGATAGGTTGTCTAAAAAAGGTATCCCCTGGTAAATTGTACTAATCGATGGTATAATCAGCATTTTGAAGTTCATAGTAGGTTACCATGACTAAAACTTCCTTTTTTAGTTAGTACTTCCAACGTATTATTTTAGGTATACAGCTAAAAGCTTGCTAATTTTAAAATTCTGTAAGTTTTCCTTCTTCAGAAACATTAAGAATCTATTTCTTTGATAACTTGGGTGGTTACCTGATTGTCCTATTTCAGAGACATTGTCCTTACTTAGCAGCTCACAGTTCACAGGCTTTGTTCACCTCTGGAAGTATGAAAGGGTGTTGTCTGGGGCCACATGGCAAAAGAACAGGCTCCTCAGAGCCCAGAGTGAGCTAAATCCTCCAATAGGTCAGAGGCATTTATGGCTTATTATATAAACAGTGACAAGGATCAAATAATTTGCACTGTGGGCTTTCACACGCTCTAGGGAAATTGCTGAAATTATTAAAAAATATAGGAAATCCTAGCAAGTAATCCGTCACCTTCACAAATATTTTTCTCTTTGCATCTAATTCCATGCAGATGTGTGAGAGCTGTGGCAAAGATGCTTATGTATGAATTTGCTAAAAGGTGAGTTCAATTTTTTTTTCTTTTTTAATATTCTGCCACCTATTGGTCGCCGTAGGTGCTTTAGGTGTTGTACATGGCACAGTGATATACACAACAGCCAAGGTAATTCATATCCCTGTCTCTCTTAATTAACACAATCATTTACTCCTCTTCACATGCAATTTACTCTGAAAAAGTTCCTGTGGATCAAATTATGTCAGGGGAAACCACCAAAGCATTAAAACAATTCCACTGCTCTTTGATTGGCCTAATGACAAAAGAAACTTTCAGACTTTGGACTGTCTTTCACACTAACATCACATCTTAAATTCTGGGGCCTCTACAACCAGGTCTAATATGAACACTTTCTATAGATCCTGTGTGGTAAAAACATTTAGGAAACTGACAGCGTTTCTGTCTATATGTAACTTGAGACATTAATTTATTTTGTTTATGATGTACATTGAATAGAATTGGATATCCATTATGCCTGGAACGTATTTTGAGAACTCCCTAATTCTCTGGAAATCATATCAATCTTGATTAGCTCGTTATGTTCAGAAGCAGAGAAAGTTTTACTTCACCTTGAGGAAACCCTGGATGAGCTTAGTATTTGTTTGTGTTTTTTGAAGATGAATGGGAAAACTTCAGTGATTCTGATTTTTGTGTAATATATCCCATATGTCTACTCTTTGTCCAGAAATCTACTCAACCAAGCCATACACAATGTTATCTTTATCTCATTTTTGACTCCTAATATGTAAGGTTAGCATCACTTTAAAGATTTCATTATATAGAGGGGGGAGGGATCAAAGACTGGGACTGGTCAGTTCCTCACAGCTTGTTATTTGGAGTTAATCACCCTTTAAAGATTTTTATCTGTGGATGTGAAACTCGAATCTCTAAGACAGCAG
Source organism: Anhinga rufa (assembly GCA_013400875.1). NCBI lineage: Eukaryota > Metazoa > Chordata > Aves > Suliformes > Anhingidae > Anhinga > Anhinga rufa. Next base: position 42,663 of record VZTV01100983.1, read on the forward strand.
ATGTAGAAGGGTTTGAACTATCTGGTATATGTTGGATGTTGAGTATCTTTGGAAAACAGGAAGGGAAGAATAAGTGTGAGAAGAAACAGAGTATTGGGGCAGGTCAAATTTTCTATTTTGGGGTGTGAACCAGGAATTCCAGTCTAGGAATAAGTTGAAGATGTCAGAAATAGAGTCACAAAGAATGGGAAAGATGAAAAATAATCAGAAAAGGTGGGAGAGTAAAGCAGAGCGCCCAACACGGAGGTTTACCCACTAATTGACAAATGTATTTGGGCATATAAAAAAGAAAGCAAGAAAAGCTTCATGGTGATTAAATCACAAAGGTACTTCAGACAGACTGGAGTCAAAAAAAAAGAGTTCAAATTCTGACTGACAAGGGCAAATGTGGAAAGTAGGAGGCCAACGTGTGAAAACAAACAAGAAACTCTTTAAACATCTTGGAGGAGAAAAACAAAGGTTAGAGTGTGACAAGTGGGTTACCAGAAAATAAAGGTGAGAGGTAATTAAGGAATGCTGCTGAGGAGGTCACATATGTACTTCTGTCAGTCTTCTCTGGGGAGGCTGCTGGGAGGCACCAGTTTTCCTTGGGCAACAAAGTTGGCACAGTCTGGGACCGAGGTGCTGCTTTAATATATTTTGCAAGAAATAGATCAGCTGAGGGATAACAGGACACCAAAGCTAGACGATGAAAAAGCTGAGGGATTGGGGTTTGACTCTAGAGGAGCTTAGGTATAAAGCTTTATAACATTCCCATGTAAGTAGCCAATATGTACTAGATACAGTGCCTATAGTAGACACATTTATAATGGAAATTAAAGTGGTGTTTTCCAGTATCCTCTAGAACAAATGATGACCCCAATGAATTACAAATTAGTGTTCATTACTTCTAGGAAAACCTGTAAAAGCGATCATTATAAGTGGATGTCCAAAACACTTGGCAGTGGACATGAACTGAAAGAGGAAAAACAGCCTCTCTCTGAAGGAAAGATGTACCTCTTTAATCTCTTGATTTTTTGTATTCACAAATGAATACACTCTTAAGGACATAGAGAAAGCATGAAATGAGAGGTAAAGTTCTACTAAGTTTAAAGAAGTTAGTGGCCAGAAAATAGAAACTGCTCTAAATCTAAACATGACAAAGCATCAGTGGTGGGATGATCCTTGAAGTGACTGATTGATGGGGAGATCTGGGGAGCCCTGGCTGTGTCCAGCCTTCCTGAGCAAACCAGTGAGCCAGCACTGGGAAGGCAAGCTCCATGGTGTCTTCAACTCCCAGACTACATTCCCCATGGACCCTTCCAGCTAGCTACACTCGCAAGGAGGACTTTATTTCCATGGAAAGGCTTTATTTCCATATCACGGAATGGCCTTTGGCTCATGTGGCCAAGCCAGACTTTGCACAGAACCAACAAATTTCAGTGTAAGTGCCCAATAAGCTTTGGTTTCTGGTGTTAGCAAGACTCCTAACCTCCTCTTTTGTTTGCTCAGTTGCAATTTCCTGCACTGATCTCAGATCCAGGCCTGTAGTTACCTGTAGGTGCCAGGAGTTGGTGACTGGTGCTTAGGTTTCCTCTGTGTTAACTCAGGTGCCCTTTCCCCCGTGGCCGCCTTCGCATGTTCTGCATAGATCATTTCCTTATAGGACTGTGGAAAAACAATCAGCTTGCTCCTAAGGATCTGTGGGAGCTCTGCGCTCCTGTCAGACCCAGTGCTCCCTAGCAGGCTAGAGAAGGTGGAGTGGAAATGCAGGATCTCCACAAGACAAAAGAACAGGTAGAAAACGGTGTTGGGAAGGCATTGGTAAATGCACATCGTTGTGCACGGGAGGTGGCTTCTTAATTAATGACCTGCCACTACTCCAAAGGAAGACTTGTGTGTCACTGTAGTATCAATTCACATATCAATGTAGTCTCAGTGCAGTGAAATTCTGTTCACTATTGAATAGCAACCAAAAGGGATGAGAAAAACGGGGGATATAAATCATGTGGGGAAAAAGTATAAATATATGATTCTATTTTAGAAATTAGTCATCCCCTTTTTTTGAAAGTGCCATTTTTATTCCTTGTCACCAAATGTGAAAGGAGACAGCTGAGGTAGAAGTGATTTAGGGATGAAGGAGGAAAATTATGGACTTTCACACAGAAACAAATTCATCTAGAACTGACATAGCAACAGCTTTGGGTACCTTATAATGCATTCAGAAAGGCAATTGGTGTAGCACTGGGCTACCTTGGTGGTATGCAGTTCTTAAGTTGGAAGAGAAGAAGAGGTGATTAACAAAAAAAGGTGTAACAAATTTCTTACCAACTTCCCATTAATTAGAAGCTGAAAAACTAGAGGAAAAAATTAAATTAGGGCAATGTGCCCTTCCAGAGCATATACATTGACAGATAAACAGAGCATAGACAAGCAAAAGAGGCTCCATCTGCACTCTCTGTGAAAAAGCGGTGTATGGGTTTTTAGAATTTAGTCCTAGTCAGCCCATCCGGGTTTATATATTTGTAATAAAGTGGAGAACGATGTCATCAGCTGGCACTTTTTTGATCAGCTGCCATTGTGCTCTTTGGTCACTTTGTTACATCCTTTAAGCAGCTACTAGACAAATTTCAGTTAAACACAACACCCTGTGAGCAAGCTATCTGTGATACTTTGAAAACCACTAAAGACCTGGTCTTGGCTTTATACATGGATGATGCTTGCAGGACCTACAAAACTCTCAATCTCCTGGCTTATTGGCAACTAAAAATATAACCACAGTGATGGCTTTGACACTGGTATTCAGTCTGCTGTGACAGAAGTTTACTTACTGCTGTTAGTTTTAGTACTGTAAGTGCACTAGTTCGTGAATCCACTTAAAAAATTTAGATTCACATGTAATAAATGTAAACTCATGCCCCGTTTTATGCAGAACATCCACGGCAGAAAGTGCCTCTGCTGACCCATCTGCTGAACAGACCACACAGCAACTCATTTATTTCACTAGGGAGGGAGAGAGAGATCATGGAAACTAAAGACTGCAGCACATGTTTTCCTTCTTTCTGCTTTGCTTTTATCCATTTTCTCCTGTAGTTCAAAAGAGTTTGTCGTGGGAGTAATTGATATAGCCCCTGACACAGATTAACAAGGCCAGTACAGGTTTCACTTAGTGATGGTGGAGGGGCTGATGCTAAGCTCATGTATTACCATTTTGGTGTAGAGACTGCAAGTAATACTGTGAAAAACCTATTTTCCTTATAGAAAAAGTTTCATGGGTATCAATGCATTTAATGGGGAGTGATGTTATTGGGACGGACCCTTGATGGGCAGTGCAGTGGAGCCAGGCTGCGGCTATAAGTCACCAGCCAAGACCTGCTCGGGGAGGAGCTGCCAAAAAAGCCCAGGCTGGCTGCTGTGCCAGTCACTCCTAGCCATGGGGTACAGGTGGAGAGCTGGGAGAATAAAAGCATGGGTGGGAGCAAACACCCTTGAGGATGGCTCTCACCAGATATAAACCAGATTCCAAACACCTCTGATTGCAGGAGGGGCCAAGGAGGCTGAGGAAAAGGATTGGGTAAATCTCTCCTCATAGACTTTCTAATCCTCCCATGAAAGGAGGCATAAAGAGAGAAGAATATCAAATCTCTCTATTCAATTTCAAAGCCAGTCTGTGCAATCGGGTTGCACAGAGAGTGACTAATTGCCTGAGTGAAATGGATGCACTTGTGAAAGCCTGTGGCTGAGTCCCTCCCCACACCAGCTAGTTCTCCGGCACGCTGTGCCACCCGCAACCTTCTGCAGGTCATTGTGGGTTGTGAGCCACTGCTACACCAGCAAACCAGATGGAGATGGGCACAGGGATGAGCTCTAGCACTCATAAACCCTTCTGGTGCCGTCCCCAGATGTGCCAGGGCACAGTCGGAGGGACAGCAAGAGGCCATCTCCGACTGGCAGTATGGTCGGGCCCTCTCTTCTGGGGTATGAGTTAGCACCTTGCCATTTTCTCTTAGCATCCCCAAATGGTCTCTCTCACCGCTGAACATAGGTGCTGCTCTGATGGCCGAGTGGGAAGGGCACCACTGCTGGCTTCAAGACAGAGATTGTGATGAGGGCAAACCTCTTCTCACATTCAGCCCACGCAGCTGGGGGAAAGATGTGCCTTTGTGAATCAACTGCAGGAAAATGTCACATAGTTTGGTTTTTTAGTGAAATTGCCATTTCACTAAAGTTCCTTGCCATTGTGCTTTGCTGTGGTGTGTGTGCTGCTGCTGAATCTGTCAGCAAAGCCCACAGGTTTCTGCTGCTCCTGAACCAAGCATTCAGAGCACATGGATTGGACTTCTGAAATTTTGGTTTTCTTATGTAATAATCCACCAGACCTTAACTTTGTGACAGTCTTTGTGCAAATTAGCTGAAATTACTGCGTACGGCACTGCAACATATCTTGGTTAGCTACATAAATCGTGTGCGTACAAAGCAGTCAGCTATTTTCAGTTAGACGAGGTGGGCAGCATGGGCATTGTAGCTGCTTACAAATTCCTGTATCACAAAAGACTCTGAGAGTGACGCTTTAAACTGCATTCATTCCAAAGAAGTTAACTCATAAGAAGAAGCATATGTGGATTAAAAAAAAAGAAAAGAAAGGTATGATTATACCAGACATCACTCACCCCACACCTTACTTTTCAGAGCCAAAGCTCTTTGCAATCCTTTCTTGTTCAAGTCTCACCTCCAGACTTGTCTCAGATACATTTCTCCTTCTAGTTGTCTCTTACACTGTTTAAACGTACAAATATTTTTGGCTCAGCTTGGAGCACCACCATGAAAGCTGCCTGGCATAGCCCAGTAAAGACCATCTTTATCTGGTTTTTAACTTTGGCAGAGTTTCGTTACTGGGAATGACATTTTCCCTGCTGAAGACTNGCTTGCTCTCAGCAGCGTGTGTGAGCAGCGGCAAAGTCCTCCACAGCGCCTGCCAGCACCAGGCAGGAGGGGCTGGGGTGGGCTCTCCTCCAGTTGTCCCTGCTGGCTGCTGGGCAATACACCCTACCAAATTCTCCTCCTCCTGGTGCTTCTCCTTTTGTAGGTTCAGAATGACAGAGTTGCGGTCACTTTTTATGCTTCCTGTACTGCACTTCCACAGTGGTGTCTGAACCTGATGAAAGGTTGTGGGTTGCTATGTAATAATAATAATAATAATAATAATAATAATAATAATAATAATAATAATAATAATAATAATAATAATAATAATAATAATAATAATAATAGTGTTATTTTTATTGTTATTATTTTCATTGTTGCTGTTATTGTTATTATTTTGAGCTAGGCTTTGACAGTTTGCCATTTAAAATATTGCCATGAGACCATAATGCTATCGTAAGCCATTGGCAAATGCATGGTACAAGTCCTCGCCTGAGCCAGTTTGACATGCTACAGGTAGAATGAGATGAGTTTTGGATATTGAGCTCTCATCCTCTAATTGTCCGTAAGAAAATATCCTAAATTTTTGTTTCTTTCTGGCCGCTTACCATGCAGGTGATTTTTATAAGGTAGTTGAATATGCCAGTGGATGTTTTTCACAGAGGAGAGCAGTTTAAGATTTATTGCCTTTACTGAATTTTTAACTGGGATTAATTTTTTTAATAGACCTGAGGAAATAAAGTCAGAAGTCATCAACAATAACTACATATTGTACTAATATCTTATTTATATTAGCTGTCAATGTGAAAAGTCAACACTGCAATCAGTTCAAATGCGTAAGAGGTCACACTCACTATAAAAAAGTCTGAAAATCACTGAATAGATTTTATTCTTTTGTTTTTCATCGCTTATAGCTAGTGCAATTTGCAGGAATTTGCAGTTACGGGGACTTGCAGGCATGTGCGGTTTGCAAGACAGCCGAATATTACAGGGCTTCTAATTGATTTGAAAAGTGTCACCACAAATGTTCTCTGCTCTATATTTTACGTACGAACAGTGTAGATCAGCGCACCACTTCAGGGGGGCGAAATTCGAAAGTGAGTACCAGAAACAGACTGGAATAGCACTTGTTCTGTAATATGATGTAGTAATCCACAGAGTATTTGATATAAATGTAATCGTATATAAAATATAAAGCCTGGCTAGATTTTTTACCTGCATAGTAAGAGATGGAGAGCCAAGACCAAGCTCTGCACCTTAGATCCAGCCTCCCAAGTAAGCCTGAGTTAAAGCACTGACATCCCAGTTACCAGTAAATAGTGCTTCTCTTTTGTGGACACAATAAAGTGCACTGAAGAGGCTCAGAGTGTAATCATGAGTTAAACCAGGCAGGTTGGTTTTTGAGGGGGAGCCATTGATTTTTACAGTCCTAGCTATGATGCCACTTAGATCCAGAGGTGACAGCTCCAGCTCTCTGGTATGTTCCACCAGTACCAACTGTGACTGGTGCTCGGTTGGGTGTAATCTCCCCACGCTGTAATTATCCCTTGTACAATAGGGATGAGAACAATCGTTGCCTGCTGTCACCTCTGTGTCTCTATCTGTACTGGCCCTCGCTGTAGGATCCCAAGCCTGGCTGAGCTTCTAAGCAATTTGGTAACACAAATAAACATAGATGCAGCCGTTATTTACTAAAGACGACAGGGGCACAGCCACCTCGCAGACATTTTAAATCCTCTTAATGTTTGCATTTATTTCTTTTTAATCCTCAGTGCCATAGAATTCATGAAATGGATGTGGAACGTAAAAGGCGGGGAGTTTCAGTCCTTTCAACTGAATGGGAGAAATCCAGAAAACCAGGTTTACCGCTCGGGTTCCTAAGTGCTTCCCTAGTGCTGTACAATTTCAAAGCCCATACGTTCTCTCTTAAATCAAGGCTACCATTTGCTTGCTGAGCAGCGTCCAATAACATGTCAATATGGAGAAAACTAGGGAGGTCTTCTGCTGCTCATATATCTTCTTGCCATCCTTTGAATTTGAGGAATGGCAGAAAGGTTGCTGATGGTTGAGTCAGTGGGATAAACCAGAATTTTGTGGTCTGGACCTTTCCTTACCCAATAGCCATTGCTCTCTTCAGCACTGGGAGTTTTCTATTTGTTTCAGCTGATCCTGGATGTTTTGGGGTCCTTTCTGAGTGATTTATTTTCAGGCATCTCTGCTGAAAAGCAACGGTTTCTTTTTTTTTT
>VZTV01100999.1:281-25501 GCA_013400875.1 Anhinga rufa
GCTCCTGTTGACTACCTCAGCACAGGAGAGCGTTCAGCTTATGAGAGCCCAGCCTACATCAAGGACACTTCCCCACTGACAGAGCCTAGGAGATCTGCACATTTTGCACAATAACCTGCAAATCTCTTGCCCATGGAGTTAATGTTCACACACCCACTGTAATCCCAACAACATCTTTGATACTTCTTATCAAGAGGGTGATTGGCACCCCGATCTCTGCAGCATCTGATGATGTGCCTGCACAGCCAGGCCACCGTGTGACGTCAGGCTGCGGCAATAAAGGGAGCGATGGCAGAAGAAACAAATAAAATATTACACTGCTACATTACAGGCTATAAAAATTACCCTCATCCTGCCAGAGCGTACCCAATAGAGGATATTTTCTCCTTCTTTTTGGCAGCCTTTATTTCTTGCTGGTCCACAGTTTCCTTTGTCCGATTAGGACGGCAAATGCAGTCATTTAAATGAAGGATTCATGCAGCTTGCATCTGCTAAGTATCTTCCCATTAACCAGATGACACTCCTGCTTTGCATAAGGCAGGAATTCCTTTATCTGGCATGATTAAGGGAAGCAGCACTTTCAAGATGCACCTATAAATTCTTGCATTCATTTAAGTCACAAACATCGTTGGCACAATGGGCAGATTGTGTCTAAGGCTGGGAAAATAAAACTGCCACATGATATTGATTTAAGTGTCATCTGACCATCCGCACAGTTCAAAAACCAGAGTATATCTGTGTTAGCACAGCCATCGATAAATACAAGAATTAAGGAGATGGTGTGAAGGAGAGGAGAAAGAACAGTTGACAATGTTAGATACTTAAATCCACTATCTTTTGGCCTGGGGAAACGAAAATAGGCGTGCAGTCCAGTCCGCCTTGATTGATGATGCTGCCCAAACCCATGCCTCTTTCACAGACTTGTTGTTCCATCTTTATCTCCTCAATCAGAAGACTGAGTGTCGTAGCAGCATACTGAGAATGAGCCCAGGCATGCATCTGGTGCCAGCAGGCACCGGCTGGCTTATCTCTGCCACGTACAGAAGCTTAGTGCGCATAAACGCACACTGGTCAGCAACCTGTTCCTGTACGCGGCAACAACAGTGAGGCCACACGATCAGAGCTAATGCTCTGAAGAAGCAGCTTGTGAGTTTTTGCCTGGCTGAACTGAGGAACAGAAGACTAAAAGGAGGATGTAGTTCCCAGTGTCATCAGCTTAGGCAGCATTCGGTGCTTTAATTGAGGCTGCAGCTCCAGGAGCCCTGTGATCGCTTGCCTTTCTTTTTGTATCGCTGAGTTTCTAGCCTTCATGGCTGCACAGAAGAAAACCTGCATGCAACCGAATGAGAAGACAGGAGATCAGATTCTTCTCTTGGAGAAGCAGGTGGAGGTTCAATTACATTTCCTTTGCATACTTGATGCATGGATCAAGAGAAAACAGGTCCAAACAACCTATGCTCCAAGGCTAAGAGCGAGGCTGTGGTGGTTCTCTGCTAAAGACTGGCTCCTGGTTTAACACTTGCATTTATGACTTACAGGGAGTCTTGAACAGCACCGCATGCATCAGGGCAGTTTCCCAGCCTGAGAGCCCAGGCTGGTTTCTGTTCATAGGCAACTCATTTAGGATACGCTTTCTATGTGAGAGAAATTTCCACCCCGACTAAGGCTGCCTATGTTTATGCAAGGACAAAGTGGAAAGAAAAACAGAAAAGAAACAGAGCGACAGGAGAATTAAAAGCACTGAACTCCAGGCAGTATTCTCTTATTTTATAATTCCATATCAATGCCACCACCTCCAATTTTCTGCATTGTGCTGTAATTTCCCTTAATGCAGAACTTGGTTCTAATAATTTTGCATAATTTGAAATATTGTTTCTTCGGGTGAATGCAAAATGTTCTGCAGGATATTTTTGGGTTTGGGTTTTTCCCCTTTACCCAGAATGTTTTTATGAAAATTATGCCTCTACAGTAGCATCCTTTACTTAAACAAAAAAGGAGGGAGGAGCATTACAGGATCAGCCACGATGCTTATTACAGAAGGATAATGTGAGTGGAGCCATTTAGCAATTTACTTTTTAACTAAGGGTTACACTAAATAGTTTCATCGTGATGCACAGGGAAATGCTTGCTGTACCACTCACACACCTCCCCACCTGCTCTCCCGCAGATGCTGGCACTGAGATTTTTTCAGTCATTTATCCCAGCTAAAGTAAAGCCCTCTAAGAACAGCCACCCATTATGTCAAGTGAAATGCTCTATTTGAAAAACAGTAGAGTGCTATAATTAAAAATGTTGCAGTTGCATTCTAGCCTCTGAGAAGTCAGCCATGCCCTACGCTGCAGTCCTAATGTTAAAGATGCTTTCCCCAGACATGGATGGAAACTTCACAAAATTGCCTTTGAGAGGATGCGTGCATGGTGGATTTCACCCCCAAGGAACTCGAGATAGCAAAAAATGTGTGATGCTTTGCACTTACACTATCACCTTTCATCAGAGGATCTCAAAGTACTTTGCAAATGCTAACAGAGTGAGCTCCACAGTATTGTGTCTGCAGGAAGTTTTCAATATATCAATTCCAGCCAATTTTTTAGTAAAGTCTTTAATGCCACCGTGATTCTGTTCCCCCAGGATGTCACTTCATTCTGCTCCAAGGTCAAGGAAGGGTGAAACAGACTCCTGCAGATTGCTCAAAGACTTTCCAGACACTAGGGAAGAAACTTTGCACTCCAGTCTTGCATTGCCTCTAATGCAGATGGGATTGAAGGCAACTGGTAAAGTCACCACCAAGGACAGGCCTTCTACAACCCGCTTAAAAACAGATTTTACCAGCTGCCCCAGGGATGTGCTGGGGCCACATACTCTGCTCTGAAACCGTGAACTGCCTGTTTCCCAAAGCAGAAGGAAGCACCTCCACAAAACTGATGGTTTCTCAGTGCTGATGTGAAACAGCCCTGGAGGTGAAAGCTGCCTGGTTTGTATTGTAGGTCAGGACTCACCATTGCAAAGTGTGGGAGCTGAGGAAGAGTGTTCCTCCCATGAAACGGCAGGCACCCCAGCTATCCTTCTTCTTCCCCACAGCCAGCCGTGAGAGAGGTTTCACTTCAGTTGTTCAGAAGAGGGCATCTCTCCCTCTATCTCCACCGTGTAGAGGACCCCCCTAGAACTTACAGCTGAATGCCTAATACCGTCCCTCCCATATGCTTTTGCATTAAGAGTGTTTTTTCCTTATTTTACAAGTTTGGGAACAGCCACAGAAATCATGGAGTCCTAGAGAATCAGATCTCTCACCTTTTCATCTTCTGAGGTATGATTTCTTCCCTACATCTCTCCAAGAATTTTTCTAAGTGTAAACAAAATGCTTAGACAGGATAAAAATCCCACAGGACTGAACCAAACGAGGGCACCAACCACCCCGGTTTTCATTTTGGCTGTGGATAAACTCCAACCCCACTTCTTATCTTGAAAGTTGCAGTAATCCACCTTGGAAGCCAAACCTTCAACTGGTGTAAAACACTGAAATCAAGGCACTCTGCGGATTTACACCAGCTGAAGTTCTGCTTTGCTGAAACCCGCAACAGACATTAGGTAATTGCACTGAGAAGTGAATCAAAGAAATGCCCTTTTTTTTTTTTTTTTTGCTGACAACTTTAAAATCATGCTTTTCATGTGTGAAATGAAAGATTTGTATAATTGCTCATCCTTTGAACTCCAGTTTATTAAAACTGTGACATGCACATTAAAATGAGATTATATATAAAGGGAGGAGAAACACATAGTAAGTAATTGCCACATAATGCAGTGACTTGGGAAGAGAAACAGCATACGTTTGCTGTCAGTGCCAATGAACAGGCTATCCCGAGTTGTGATAAAGTTCCTTTAAGGGCCAAAGGTGAAGAAAGAAATAGAAGCTCTTTAGTGTTTGATTCCTGTATCATCCCCCTGACAACACTGTCTCTGCAAGAGAAGCCAGAGTCCAGACCTGACCCCACATTCTTGTGGATGTTTAGTCCAGTTGGTCCACAGTTACGAGATCGGAGTCACATCCCAGGCTTCTGCGTGGAACTGGAAGCAGCAGGGAACCAATGTAAGAAGCTTCAACAACACTTATAGAAATTATGGGGTAGATGCAACTTGCCAGGGTAGCCTTCAGACTTCATATTGGATAGCTTAACCCCACTGCTACCTTTTTACATTCACCTCTATTTTTGGGGAAAAAAAAAGCTTCAGGAAAATGGAATGCCTCTGTCACTTGGACCAATTCAGAAAGAAGTTACATGAGACCAGATCATTCCTGGTCGCTACACCTGGAAGTGCCTCTGGAAGTGACTTTCACCGCTGAAAGCCCTGACTGCCAGGGGAGGTAACAGGGCAGGCTTGCCTGCATGTACTGTTCTGCGTGCACTCCCCCATGCCTCCATTGCTGGTCAGCAGCCAGAGGCAGAATACCAACTAGAGAGACCTTTGATCAGACCCGATGTTTTGATTTTTGCCCACCTGAGAAGCTAAAAAACACTATAACTTACAGTTTCCTGCAGCCCTCCATGAATGTGATAACTGTACCAGGTTAAATCTCTTACATTCATTCTGAATCCAGCTCCAGAATACTGAAAAGCAATATTTGTTCATGCTGTGACTTTACTGTCCAGGAACTGCAAAGTCAAAATTCCTATCATCAAAACCAACGAAAAAGTCAGCTTTAAAGTAGTTGAGAGATCATCTTCTGAGACATGCAAATGTTGTAGAACATATAAATTGTGTCAGTTGTATCCCAAAGATAGGCCAGAAGAAAAAGAGACTGAAGAGACTGACAAGCCACCTCTTCCTTCAACTCATCCACCCCAGGGAGATCTCAGCCTTTCTTCTATCTTAATAGTAACTAGTGAAATCCACTTGCTGTGGCATCAAAGTGGGACCATGAAACAACTATATAACTTTCCTAAAACCTAGGCAGACAGCTGCTCTCCAAACAGCCACACCAGGCACAGGAGATGTCCTCACCAGCACCTCTCTACTGCTCTTTTTTCTAGCCTGCTAGTGAAACTCTGCTAGCAACTGTTCTCAAAGCTGCCTGAGCCAAAGCAAGGCATGTCAGCAAAGCGTTTAAGCTGTGAATCCCATGTACAAATGGGGTGCAGCTGCTAGCAGGAGTGTCTCTGTGAGCAGACCGGCGGGAGATCAGGAGCTGGAGGGTGGTGAAGGGCAAGGGCCACTGCTCCGGGTACAGCTGAGTCTGGAAGGAGCAATCTGCCTGCCTGCCTGCAGCCTCACGGTCCTACAACCTAACAGTGAGAAGGGATTCACTACCCCTGACTAAATGATAGTTTCTAGACTCCCTTTAGAGGCAATGGAGAGAGACTAATTCTTTTAGAGGTTGAATAATCTCGTTTCTCCAAGGAGACCACACTTCTTTTTCCCCATTGCTTTCAGAATATCCCCACAGCTTGCTCTGCCCAGCTGCCTAACACACACACACACACACACAGAGCCACTGCTGCTGGTGATGGAAATAAACTTTAGTGTTTGTTCCTTCACTACAGGCCCTCAAGCTTGGGTTCTCACACATGATCCCAACCCCACATCACCCCCACACAGCTGCTTACATACTAGCTGATTAGAAGTAAAAAAGGAGACACAAAAACTTGGTATAAGAAAAACGAAAATTGACAGGGTTATTTGAGATTTGTCGTCTTTCCTGAAGTGACTGTCAGTGTTAAGAACATCCTTTACAATGCTTGTGAAGTATCAGATGGGAACGGTGGTGGCTGCTGCTCAGGATAGAGTCATTCAAATAGATTCAGGCCATTTCTCCTGTCATCCTAATTATTGCTGTAATAGAATGGGATGCAGGGAGAAAAAGGAAAAAAAAATGGCTGAACTGACAAGCCCTTTCTTTCAGTTCTAAGTCCCTCAAAATCCCAGCTCTCTGGATTTACATGGTTTATTAACAGCGTGTCCTACAAAGTGGAACAAAAGTATTAACCGTTCAGGATAAATCCTCTTGCCGAGCTGGCTGTGATGAAGCCCCTGTGTTACCTCTGAGCATCAGCACGGTGACAGCCACCCAGCACACTATGGCAGGAGCTGAGGAGAAATACCCTCTCCAAGAGGCAGAGCAGTCTGCAGCCATTTAGCATGGGGCATTTCTTCTAAGTCCACTGAGACATCACTATCTCCTTGCCCCGTGTACAGACCGAAAGAGGTAGAGAGGAGCTATAGGGCTGTTGGGGGATGGCTCCGCAGAGGCACTGCAAAGTGCTAATGATGGCGGGGGGAGAGGAGCTAATGTAGATTAAAGGCCCTTCACCCCCACTTTTCCCAGGCTTTACTCACTTACGTGCCCCCCTGGGATACCATGGTCCCATGGCCACTGGAATATAATGAACCCCCTCCTGGATCTAGCCCCAAGTGAATTGTGCTAGTTCCCGTAGGAAGGGGAGGGTGAGATCTGAATCTCAGACATCCATATGCAAGGCCATGCCTGAGCATGTGGCTCAGCCGGTCCCTGCTCCCAGCGCACGGTGTGACGTCCTGCCAGCGCAGTATCTAACACAGCAGGGCCCCCGCCTCTCGTGGGCCCTCGAGGCCCTACCAGAACATAAATAATAAAGATTGTGCTGCTACAGAAGTATCAAATAGTCACAAAGACATGATTGTCCCATAAAAAGGAAGGGAGATTCAATGAAGTGCTGTTTCACACACCATGAGCTTGTCCTTTCCAACTCCTTCGGATATAGTAACTCAACCATGCGGGGTACATAGCAATATTGCAAAGGCCCGAAGGTGCAAAGTCAATGCTTTCCTAAGCAGAGGAAGAATAGACAAGAGGGGGTAGGCTGGGTGGGGGGAACATCCGTGTCTGTAAATGCAAGAGCGAGTCCAAAAGGTTCCCAGAACAATAATCCTCCCGAGAGTCAAAAAACGTTTCACACAAAGATGAGATTCGGCTGAGAGATGCAGAGTTCAAACACTGCAGCAGATGGCAAATTAACTGAACTGGGCTCTTTCCCAAAAGAGCGTGTGTCCACGTACGTGTGTGTACATATTTTGTGGGTGTCTCACCACCCCCATCTCCTGTGACACAGATCTTGCTGTGAACATTGTCTGGCCAGCAGAGCCCAGCCAAAGCCGTTTGGTGCCCGTGGAGGGTTTCCCATGTAAATACATGGGCTTTGCTGTTGAGTAGTTTTCTTCAAGCAAGAGGTGGCAGCTGTGGTGGGATGGAGAGTGCACAGGGCTGCTGCTCTGGCTCCCCTGTCTCATGAGCAGCAGCATATGCCACTTGAGATGGACCTAACTGGGCCTACAGCCTCAAATGTCCCCCAACTCCCAGTAAACTCATCCCAAGTGAGGCTGTTTTCAAACAGATGGCCTCGCTTTACATCCACATGTTGAAGTATCATTAAGGAAATTGGTCACAGACGTCAGAATTGAACCCCTGGCTAATCTCAAATTGGCCTTCGGCACCAGGCAAGCTGTCCCTGTAGGGCCAGAATCCCATGCAATGCACAGAAATCCTGAGACGGAAAAAGCAGCGATTGTCAAAGTACCACTTTATTTAGCCCTCCTGCTATCGAAGTCTCAGTTGTACTTGTGTTTAGTTTTTAATTTGTATGCTGACTTTACTGCACGCTTTGCTCCATGTGTGTATTGGCAAAGCTCCTGCCATGCAGTTATTAAACTCTGATACATGTGTAGGTGTATAATTGCAGAGAGGATTTTTTTTTAATAATGTATTTTGATCCATCTACAAATATAGAACATAATTATCTGCAATTACCGCATGCTTATCTAAATAACTGTATATTGTTCCCCCTCCCGCTGAAGAACATGAACTTCCTATTCACGGCACAGCTACAGTGATGCTAAGTTCACAACTGTGCTCTCCACACCACCAATTACAGAAAGGATGTTTATGCACCGCTTAAGTGGCAAAGCAAACACACACACACGCGCACACACACACACACAAACACAGCTTCAGAAAACATTAAATCTAGAGCGGGGAGACTTTCAAGCCATTGTATAAATTTGAAGATGAACAAAATCATATAGAACTTTGCAGACTGTCAAGGGCAGAGTTCTTGACAAGTCTTGCAGCAGATGGGTTGTTTAGTTAAGAGGACAAAACCTGATACTTAAGGAAATGGCTTAGTATTCATCATTATGTTGCAAACTTGCTGGCTAACTCAGAGGATTATGCAGATTATCAATTAGGGATAACAGAAATATCTGACTGATTTTCTCCCCAGATCAGATCAACTATAGATCAATTTCCATTTTCAAACTCCTTCCATTTAACTTTGCCCTTTTTTCACTCCCATTATGCCTAAATGATGAGTTTTTAGAAACTAGGATACTTTCCTTACCATGAGCAGTCTAAAGACAACAGATATCCAGCCCTTGATGATATCCTCCCGCTATTAGGAATGTGGGGGCAGAAGGGGCAATAATACCAGTTTAATAAGAAGAGCCACTGATGAATTTCCAGCTGATGTTAACGCAGGTGATCTCCGGGGTCACTGAAAGCTGACCTATTGCATTCTCATAGCGTAAACACGTCTGTGGCAAACCAGAGCCTAAAGGATGGTAGGGGTAAATTTATGCTCGCATCTGACAGCGCTCTCCGTTTCCTAGGATTCATTCGCCCCTCTGCACCCCGTTACCTGTCCAGCCCCATTTATCAGAGGTCTGTGTTTATTGTTCTTCTAGTGAGCAGGAAGGTGAGGCAGCTCGAGCCCAGCTTTGACCAGGTCACAGCGTCAGACTGAAGCCTGACAATCACTTTAAGCTGATGTAATCCTGCACCAACTGCAAAACCATTTTGATATTTTCTTGGTTTTCAGCTGGCCTGTTCCCTGACTCACGGCCCTGGAGTGCTGGTGTTTAGCTAGATCGACACAGCAGAAAAGCTGGGAATGCCAGACCCAGGAAAGGGCAGGCAAGGGAATTCAGATCAACTTAAACCACTTGCTAAATCCCAACCTGCCTTTCAGCAGTTGAGAATACAGAGAGAGAGCACTGATTTAATGGAAGCTCCTCTGTGAGAGACTAGAATTTGGTTTCTACTGCTTGAAACAAAACCAGGACATTGTCATGCAATTGCCTAATTATGGGGGAAAAACCTACTTCTGTCAGCACCCAAAGCCTCGCACAAGTACACATTGGCCACTTACCAGCCATGGTCACACAGAAGGCCGGTGTACACACCAGCCATCTCCCACCACCCTCTGGTTTGGAGCATCTCATTGCGCCTTCACTAATTCAGCAGCGTAGCGCAACGGGATGTGCCTCTGGGTTCCAGTCCTCGTTTTGCAATTCTAGCCACAGCTCACAATTTCCCAGTACAAAGTTCCTCCTTCATCCCGGTACCAGTCTATCAAAGATACAAACCCAAAGCCTTTGTGTGTATCAGTGCCTCACGAAAGAGCCCTGACCTCTTTTTCATCTTCTCAAAATTAATACAGTCCAGAAACCAATACAGGCACACATATACGCATATTTGCTGCACCCTGTATCTTTCCCCTTCAGCAATTAATGTAATTTACTAATCATTTTCCACCAAGCAAAAGAATATGTTTCTTTAAACTGTCTTATGAAGTGGCATTTCACAAACAGAAAAGCATGTGAAAGGGAAGGTAGAGGGAAAATACCCCAAAGTATGTCCTAAACTTTTTAAAATCTGTTCCTGAGTGGCTTCACAATGCGGCATCATTTCTACATTTAGCCAACAGGTTCATGAACTGCTCCTTTCACTATGGATTCTGATTCCCATTGGGCTGAAATATTGACAGTCTGGTGCATTTGAATAGCACTGCTATCCGGAGTTGGATTTGAAAGTGATTATTTGAAATATAATTGACCATGACATCCATATGACAACCAGGTATGAGTACTGAATGACTGGAGGTGGACTCTGTAGGAGGCCCATCATTGCATTTGCATTCATAGGAACAGAAAGATCATTTTGTCCTTGCAACAATTTACTGTTTCTTTGTTATCTTTCTAAACGTCGCCCCATCAAATAATGCATATTCTGTGCATCGGTCTTATATATGTATACATTTTACACTTAATTCTTACTGCTGCTGTTATTTGACAGAGATTTTCTTTGTCTTTAACCCTTTTGCCCTGAACATGGACTATTAAAAAAAGGCTTTGTAATTTTCCATGTCTTTTTCATATAAATTGTTCTGAGAAGCAAAATCGTTGTTATTGTGCCTGAATTTTCTTGCCTTTTTTTTTTTTTTAAGAAAAAAAATCTTTAACAATAGCAGTGAGGATGGAAAGAGGGCGAAATTACATTTCTCTGCAAAGTGGCTTTGGAATTTCAACACGATGATTTTCCAGGAGAAAAGCTTAAGGCATCATATCAAATGAATTTTGCCATCAGAGTAAGAGATCTGTCTTCAGGTGGGGAAAATATATTTTAATTTGACAGAGGGCTTCAAGGGACTTTGACAGAATTCATTTTGCTGGCAGATATGATCTGGGTATTAGACAAAAACACATTTCGTCATAAGAACACTGTTAGCTGTTTGACATAATGCGTTTTGGACACAGCCGGGACTTGGTGGAAGTGACAGTCATTTTCTTGCCAATGAAGCACCGGATTATTGTTTCTAGTGAGAAAGACCTGAGTCTCCTGCTCAAACAGGAAACAGCAACAGGATAGTCCTTTTAAATAGGGATTAATATTAGAACTCACCATATTTTTTTGACTCCCCCTTTGACTTTGCACACCATCTTTGTTACTCCTCTGGCCTGGGGGTAGGTTTGGGAGCGATGGGTAGAGAAGGGGTCTCAACCCTACCTCAGCTGCCTGCTTAAAATGAAGGACACTCTCTCTTACATGCCACTTCTTCCCCGGGTGATAGGACACGTCACTTCACTCTCTTTGCTCCAGTCAAGGATACAGACACTAGCACAGCAGGGAGTAGGGATGCTCACTCCCAAGCTACTTGTTTTATCCAGTGACCGTTCCACGCAAAAGGCAAAGTCAACCCTGGAGAGCAGAGATGAAAATCTATCTCTGGACCCACTGAGGGTTCAACCTCATGGTTCCCCTGGTCTCTCTCAGTCCCTCCAGGAATCATTGCAAATCAGTGGTGAAGATTCAGCAGGGTGAGGAGCACTTGCGTTTGCAATAAAATCTAGCCCCATGCTCAGTGCAGCCTCGTGCTCAGCACAGGTACCACACAGGGGAGGGTTTGAACCATGTCAGGCCGAGATGGGAACTGAGTGTTTACCTCTGGCAATCGAAGCAATCACTGTAACCGCTCAGCTACATATAAATGAGAGAGCGGCTCAATTTCTGCCTCGGGTTTTCTGGAGGGAACAGCTTGGGCAGCTAGTGCTGGGTAAGGGATCGGCCCTCAGCAGCGCAGGTGGAATGAGGTGTCTGCTCCCAATAAGCTGTCTGCTCCCTGCTTTGTATGGAAACTTCCACTCACTCAGTCAAATCAGTTCCAGACAGATTTCTGCCTGCGCTCCATTTCTGCATGAGAATGGCTACCTCCTGCTAAAATGTGCTGAATTGTCGGGGAGGAGATGGGGGGTCAACACTCCTGTGCTTTCAACAAATGTTGGCTATTACAGAAACCTGAAATGAAAATTCCCCTTTCAGCTGGATCCATCCCTCAGTGTAGCTGTCACTATACCTCCCTACGCACTCGGCTGATGTTTTCTTTGTTATTTTTCTCGGGTTTCATTTTTTCCTGTCTCTCATTTTTGTCTTCTTTTTTTTTTTTTTTCCCCCTCTCTTTTTGTGCTTTAAAGAGCTCATCGAGTTAATTCTGTGCCTCTGCCTCGATTTCTCTTGGAGAGGAAATGATAGAGGTGTGGGTTCATTCGCTGAATCTTTTTAATAAACTTCTCTTTGGTTAGAGGAATGTGAGTGATAAATCACAGCCCCCATTGTCATGGGTTCTGACAGTACTGTGGAAATATTTTTAAACAAAGAAACAAAAAAATTACACATTTATCTAATGAATAAATCACCCTTTGTGCATAAACAGACTAGGCAGATCTTCACCATGGCAATGTGAGAATATTTACAGTATCTAGGCCACAGAATAGCAACCTAACCAGTGAATCCTATGTACAGGATCCCCAAAGCAGGAATGAGAGAATAGGAAATATTTCACATGAAAACTCAGTAGCATCACTGTGACTTCATGTCCTTTCATGCATTTGAACCAGGCCAGTTTTTGACAAAGCAAAATCTCTGGCATATTGAAACTTCCAAGCTGAAACTTCCAGTTGAGGTTTCACTATATAGGATCCTGAATACTACTGAAGTTATGTGAAAAGCCCCTGGCAGCGAATCAATGGCAGAACTGAGGGGTACCTCACTAGTTAAAAAAGTAACGCAGAAACGGAGCATCGATGACTGTGACCCCTAAGGACATCAGGGGGTGGGAGATCCTTACATGACTTCAAGAAGAGGTGCCATCCAACAGTCTCCAGATGCTGGTGATACACAGCTCCCCCAGAGGGGATAAACACAGATCTTCCACCAGTGCTGATCCATGGAGTCCTACCAAAGTCCATGGTCACCAAGCTTAGGATAGAGCCCATGTAGTCTAAGCCTTCAGACAGGGCACGAGCGGTGACAGATTGTCATGATTTTGGCCGGCATAGAGTTAATTTTCTTCAGTGGAGCTGATTTGGATTGACCAGAGTGATATTCCATATAATAAGATGTCCTGCCCAGTATATTGGCGGGNCCTTCTGGCATGGGGGATGGAACCCTACCCGCTCACCACTGCTGAGTTCACTCCCAACTGGAGGGGTT
Organism: Anhinga rufa; assembly: GCA_013400875.1. Taxonomy (NCBI): domain Eukaryota; kingdom Metazoa; phylum Chordata; class Aves; order Suliformes; family Anhingidae; genus Anhinga; species Anhinga rufa. Next base: position 13,075 of record VZTV01100999.1, read on the forward strand.
GGCCAGGGCAGGCAGTAATTGCAGCTCGGGAACTGGCAGTATCGGTGGGTGGTGAGCTCTTGCACCACTTGTGATTCTCTGGGTTTTGTTCCTCTCCCTTGTTCTTTACTCTTCTGATTCTCTCCCTCATCCCACAGGGGTGTGGGGAGTGAGCGAGTGGCTGCGTGGTGCTGGGTTGCTGACCAGGGCTAAACCACGACACAGATGATACTCACTGGGGCCAAACCCAACGCTGCATGCACTGCAGAGGTGCTATCAACGTCAGTGAAGCTGTGCAGGTGTACACCAACAGGGATATCTGGCCCAGGCCTGAAGGAACATCTATAAGTGAAGAACTCATGGAAATTTGACATGCTAGAAGTTCAAGTTTGCTTCTGAGTGATGCTGAATGCTTTCATCTTCTTGTCAGGCTAGGTTTTCAGATGGGGTAAATTCAGAATTGTTCTATCCCCGATAGCAATGCAAATTTACATCAGGTCAATCTGGCCTATGAGCAGCATGTGCTCCTCTCAGAAGAGGAGGAACTCAACATTATTGAGGAGTGGGGCCTTGGAGAATTGAAGGCAAAAGTCAAGAGAAGCTCCTTTGACTGGTGTGATTTCAACTGCTTAATAAAGAAAGAGGGCTGCAGCCACTGAGAGGAAGCAAAAAACTAATGCAAATTTCATTTCCTTACTTGTCAGTAGGGAAGCAGGAAGACAAAAGAGGTTGGCAAGGACTGAAGGAGGCTTAAGAGCAAAGGGTGAGGCACCAGCCCCCTCGTCTTTGGAAGATTAGCGTGGCAGTTGGGCATCTGTTCAGCCTCGATGAAAAGGAGAGCTCAAGATCAATGTGCGCCCTATTATGCTGCCGAATTTCAATGCAGAAAATGCGTGAAATATGAAGTGAAAGTTCAAGCAACTAAGTGAGCCTTTTGAATGTATGTTGGGCAATAATTAGCTAATTAACAGTCTTTTGCTTGGCTGCAGTGGAATTTGTAATCAATTTCATATGGAATGTGCTATAATGAACCTGTAATGGGATTCTAAACACCCACCATCACTTGTTAGGCACAGATGTGTATGCATGTGAAAGTCAATGTGCTTTAAGCAGCACGGAGCAGTTTGTCAGGCAGTGTAAATTGTCAAGGCTCTATTTACACCACCTGACCATCTTTATCATGGTGGTGGTGGAAGGAGAGGTGTTCCTTAGCTGACTTCCAGCAGCGTGTCCTTGAGGCCAGCAGGACCTGTCTCCCCCGTGACCAGTGAACTCCACCGGCCCAGGTCAGGTTTGGTGAGAAAGGACCGTCCCGGCCTCATTCCAGGTGAGAGCAAGTGGCTGTGAGGTTGAAGTGAGGGTAACCATCACCTTCAGCCCTGAGATGGACACCTCTGCTCAGATCATACAGACATCACTGGAAAGCCAGGAGCCTCCAGAAGTAGTTCATACATGGCTGAAGGGATGTGAATCTTCCTACCTACATTAAGTACCTCTTAAGTCACTCAGGGATTCATTCTGTGATGACTGAATTTGCCTTAATGGAGACTTTGCAGCAACAGCAGGTGTGACATACAGCTAAGAGGGTACTTAAGGGTTTTCTTGCTAGTATTTTTAAAATGTGCTTTTCCTACCCCACAGCTCACCCTATTCAATGTTTCTCTCAGTTATGCCAATACAAATGTTTATGGCACTGCAGTGCAAACAATCATTGCAACAATCTGCTTGAAATTCCAAATGAAAGTCCTGAGGGAACAAGAACACTTGCACTACTTCAGCGATCCGGTTCATAGGCAATCCTCTAGATAATTCCATTGGCACAAGTGAGCAAGGCTGCGGCCTGGGAATGACAACCTTTACCCAGGAATGACAGTTCTCCAAGGTGTTCTACTGCTGAAGAAGCTGTCAGCCTACAGTATCCTTCAATGACACCTATCGATGCGTTTATCTCCGTGCATTATGTTGATTGTAAGCACCGATTAGTGTTTCCTTATAAATTGAAAAGACATGAATCAAAATAGAACACCACACTGTAATATTAATGAATAGCAAATTGATCTCTGTACGTTTCCACCTCATGTTCATCATTGCTATGGCACCCAAGCACCAATGGCAAAGTCATCGGTTATTTTTGTAGCTTCCCATCAGCCCCAGCTTTTTAAGCAATGCCTTTGGGAACGTTGCTACCGCTGCAGCCATCTGATTAATTAAAAAGAAAAAACAAAAGGCAGTAACTTAATTCAGAGGCACAACAGCTTTAGCAATAGCGTCTTATTATTTATCTATTTTTTTAATTCAGTTCTTACAGCTACCCTTCATTTTCATATTAATGTGGCAGGATAACTTTTTTGTGTTAGCATGCCACTGGGACCACCATAATTAATGTATCTAATGTGAAAGTTTAAGGTTCATTAGGTTTGGAATTTAGGCAGGTTTTTAATCAAGCATGTTATAGCAAATCATTAAAAGCTAAACACAATTTGTAAAATACTGCAGTGCTGTTTAGCTGCAAGTTCGCTTGGGGCCGAGTAGGGGGGTCTGAGAAACACTTTGCACCTTTGAGATCTTCTGTCAAATCAACCAGGACAGTGGCAGGCAACACAAACTGATCTCCTCCTTTGGCAGGGAATAGAAGAAGCTGGGAAGGGGTCGATTTTCCTAATAATAGTGGCAATTAAGAGGACAGCTGAGTTAAAGTCAATTGTGGTAATGGTGATATCCTCTCCCTGCCATTAACATGTCACTCATCTGAGGAGAAGCAGGTCCTACGCGGAGTCAGGCCGTCACGTGCTGTTAATTATTGTACACTGGCATATCCAAGACCCATGTCAGCTCAGGTCCACACTGTGAGAGGTGCTGTGCATTCACAAACATCATCTTTGCACCACGGAGGTTGCAATATAAGCAGAGGAATTGCTGTATCCACATACGCACTGGGAATGAAGCACAAAGCAACTTCGGTGAGTGGTCGGACACAATGCGATGCCCTCAGCAAGGTCAGGATGTTACTAAGCTGAAGGTTTTCAAGTATAAATGCCTGAAATTCCAAAGAAAAATGCTTTAGGAAGAGCTGTTTTAGATGAGTATGGCACTGAGTGATGTTAACTCTGAAGGAAGACTGTGATAGGAGACAAACCCAGGGCTCCTAAAACGTCAGGCTGTGCTGGGATGGGACAATAGTAATTCCAAAGACACAAACTGAGGTCTGTAACTGTGAGGAATTCTCTCCCTGAAAAAATCATAGGCGTGTGTGAACCCTTTAGCAGAGCCCCGATAACCCTGATAAAAAAGACTTCCATATACCTCCCAATTCCAATTATCTCCTCTCTTTGTTCTCTGCATTGTTTTACTTAAGCTTCCTTTAAGCTTATAAGGGTTTTTTCTTCTTTTCTTGTCCTTTTTCTTTTCTTTAAATAAAAAAGCACTTGGCAAGCAGGATTTCCCAAGCTTCAGCGGTTTCAATTGCAGTCCAAGTAATAAACACAACGTGACTGAGACAGCTCAGCTGGGCAATGGCAAGAACAAAAGAAATCGTAGAAAGTGAGTGTCAATCAATTGCAGGCGTCATTAATTAACTTTGCATTACCTATGCCTATTCATTCTCCGAGCGATCTATCAGTGGAGGCTCTAGCCCTCAGACACTTCTCTATCTCCACGCTGGGCTCTAAAATGCTTGGAAAAAGGACGACTACCCTGTTTATCAAAAGGGCTCCAGGAGGAGAAGTGGTGGAGAAGATTAATATTCTCTGAATCTTAAAGGTGAAAGAAGGGCTGGCTGGGAGCCCTGGGGCTAACATGCATACAGTCTGTCCTGTGGGCTTTAGGCTGGCTACTAAGGTGTTTGCTGCTGAAACTGCAGCAGAGCTAGTGAGAATCAGCCTCTTGTGCACCTTTTCTCTCATCTTCACAGGCTCAGCAGTGCTCCAGGTACTACGATTTCAGTGTACATGCTCATCCTACATGGGAGGTGTTCTGCAACTCTGGCAAACCTGCCTGTGAGAACTTATCTGATGACCTCCAGTGCCCGATTTTTGTCCTGCATTCTTATAACTGTCTCCGATTCTGTGCTTTGATTCCTCAGGCAGTCTTTGCTGGCAGATGTTAAGTTTCACTCAAATAGGTTTTGCAACATTTGGCCTTAATTTTATCAAGTTGCTTTATTCTTCCCTGTCTCCTGCACATATTGCCATCCATCTGCTGAAACCTGGTTCATTTGGATTAGAGCGCAAGTTAAACTCTAAATCTGATTGCATCAGTCCCTTTTACCACTAGAATTTCTGGGGCAATTTAACAGGCACAACAGATAACCTCTTCTTGCGCTGGACGCTTTCAGCTTTAATGCTTAACATCAGCATTTGGTTTTGTAAGCAAGGTACTTATAATGGGTGGGTAATGCTTAACATCAGCATTCGTTTTTTTATAAGCACGATTATTTTAATGGGGCGTGTCTGCATTCTCCACCTACAGCACTTCATCTTTCAATAAAAGAGTGAAAAAAAGAAATAAAAAGGAAACTTTTTTGCAAGCTCTACTTATAAGGGAAAGTCTTTTTTTCTCATTGCTCCCTCCTCCCCAATACCTCTTACTGGCCCTGCCAACCTCCTGGCTATCTATGCCTTTTTAATTGTTTCTTTCTTGTCCAACTCTGTTAGATGAGATTTGCAAAGAATCCTTCTGGAGCTGACCACCCAGATGACACTGATTAAGTATCTGATTTTATGAGTCCTCTGAAGACCATAGTCCTGTTACATGTTTCTTTAATGCCCCCGAAAGTTATAACATGGGTTGAATCCCTAGTTTAGAAGTAAGTGCATCTGAACAAATCACATTCTGCTTCCAGATTTCACCACTGCTCAATGGAAAGACACTAACTGGCTGTGTGCACATGGCTCTAACTCCGCATGACCACAAAGTGAAGCCATAAAGATGGTTTATATGACACCATTTTAGTTTGTGTTTGCAAGGAACTAGGAATGTACCGTCAGTTATTGGAAATCAAGCAGAGAGCAGTAACTTCTAACTGATGTAACTTTTAAAATCATGCTTACTCAGTCTCTGTGATTATGCTACAGCCTTAGGAGAGTTAAAAACCAACTTTACAGGTTTTTGGAGCTTAATACTTCTGAAAATGGGATTATGTCCCATTACATAATAAAAGTACATACTTTTCCCCAAAAGTTCACAGCCCAAGTGATTTTCACAGCTTCTTTTTTATTTTTCCCTGATTTAGATCACCATCAAATCTCAGCTTTGTGCAGAGTGCCATCACAAATGTCAATAAAGATTCCTTCCTCAGTTGGAAATTGCACAATACATAGCTCCTTCTCCCCAGAGCATACACAGCATCTTGTTAAAAATGTGAATTATAGGCAGTGATTTACAGTGTACTTTCACCATTTTTGACACTGTGTTGAGCATCTGTTCTTTGATGTGTACTTTAGTACTAAGGAAATTTAACTTTAACAGTCTCTGTAGCATTTCCAAGGACTTTTGCATTATGAAATAGGGGAGAATTCTGTAAACCTTGGCAATCTTCTTTTGATTAGTTTCATTGCTTCAATATTTCTGAAAGATAGGTTTCTGGAAGGAAAAGATCTGATTCATTATGGGGCACAGATCAGGCAGTAGCAATTATGTCGTTTGTCCTGCCACAATGGTTGTTCCATCTCTAATTGCATAATATCAACCTAACTAATAATAAAACACTTTCTTTTCCTATAACACTGTGCGTACTTAACACTGGAAATCTTCACAGTGAGCCCAGAAAGGAAGATGAAAACAGACGATGCAGGGAGCAGGGAAGAGAAAGACTTATGAATCTGAAGGTTATTTTTCTGCTCTCCTGTGGGACAAGGCTAAAAGCCAGAATCAGAAAGAATAAAGCCCTAAAGAAACAGCTTTAAAAACATCTGACCCAAAGCGGCTACTTATTTTGTGAGTTGTTTGCTCCTTGCTGACACACTGGTCAGGAATGTGGCTGGAGCTCACCATGGTTTGTGTGATCTAATGTAACAGATAACAGCAAGTGGGACAGAAAGGGTGTCCCAGGAGCAAGGGGCAGCGCAGAAGAGCATCTAATGATCTAATCTATTTAGCTTCCCAGCCTGGCACAGATGTGCCTTCCTTGAGTGACTTTTTACTGTTCATTATCTATTATCTTCTTCCCAGAGGGAGAGCTGCTTACAACAAAGTACTTACAAAAGGCACTGGGCCTGAAAGATGTGCTGTGCTGCTGTGCCTGACTACCAGGGGACAGGCTGAAGACGTCTTCCCAACAGCTAGGCCAAGGTCTTCAAAGGGACTTGGCCCTGAAGACAGGTGATGATGTTACAAAATACCCAAGTTCCTGCCTGAACTCATTTCTCCCAGCCCAAACAGCAGGGTAATCTGTGAAAAGCAACCAGGTAAACCTCACCTCTCTGACCTATGAAGAAACCATGACCTCCACAAAACAAATGCCAAAGCAAAGGCACACAAGAGAAGTGCCTTGCTGAAAATGGAAGAAGTTAGAGAGCTCCTGGCTCCAGCACCAAATCTTTAACTGCAAAGACAGCTCTCCTGTGGGCATACAGAGAGGTTAGAAACTGTTCACAAATCATAGAATTGTTTAGGTTGAAAAAGACTTTTAGGATCATCAAGCCCAACCATTAACCTACCACTGCCAAATCCACCACTAAACCATGTCCCTAAGCACCATGTCTACACGTCTTTTAAATACCTCCAGGGATGGTGACTCAACCACTGCCCTGGGCAGCCTGTTTGACAACCCTTTCGGTGAAGAAATTTTTCCTAATATCCAATCTAAACCTCCCCTGGAGACCCAAGGAAACTTGAGGCCGTTTCCTCTCGTGCCATCACCAGTGACCTGGGAGAAGAGCCCGACCCCCCCTCCCCACAGCCTCCTCTCAGGCAGCTGCAGAGAGCGATGAGGGCTCCCCTCAGCCTCCTCTTCTCCAGGCTGAGCCCCCCCAGCTCCCTCAGCCGCCCCCCAGCACACTTGTGCTCCAGACCCTGCCCCAGCCCCGCTGCCCTTCTCTGGACACGCTCCAGCCCCTCCATGTCCTTCTTGTCCCGAGGGGCCCAAACCTGACCCCAGGATTCGCGGGGCGGCCTCACCAGTGCCGAGCACAGGGGCACCATCCCTGCCCGGCTCCTGTGGCCACACCACCCCTGACACAAGCCAGGGTGCTGCTGGCCCCCTTGGCCACCTGGGCACGCTGCTGGCTCATGCTCAGCCGCTGTCAGCCAGCACCCCCAGGCCCTTCTCCGCCGGGCAGCTCCAGCCACTCTTCCCCAGCCCGTGGCGGTGCCTGGGGTCGGTGTGACCCGAGGGCAGGACCCGGCACCTGCCCTTGTTGAACCTCACCCAGCTGCCCTCGGCCCATGGACCCGGCCTGTCCCGGCCCCTCTGCAGAGCCTGCCCGCCCTCGGGCAGATCGACGCTCCCGCCCAGCGTGGCGCCATCTGCAAACTGACTGAGGGCGCACTCGATCCCCTCGTCCAGATCATTGATAAAGATATTAAACAGAACTGGCCCCAACACCGAGCCCTGGGGAACCCCGCTTGGGACCGGCCGCCAGCTGGATTGAGCTCCCTTCACTACAAGTCTTTGAGCCCAGCCATCCAGCCAGATTTTACCCAGCAAAGAGTACCCCCGTCTGAGCCATGAGCAGCCAGTTTCTCCAGGAGAATGCTGTGGGAAAGGCTGTCAAAGGCTTTACTAAAGTCCAGCTAAACAACACCCACAGCCTTTCCCTCATCCACTAAGCAAGACACCTTGTCATAGAAGGAGATCAGGTTGGTCAAGCAGGACCTGCCTTCCATAAACCCCTGCTGACTGAGCCTGATCACCTGGCTGTCCTGTACGTGCCGCCTGATGGCACTCCAGGTGATCTGCTCCATAACCTTCCCCGGCGCCGAGGTCAGGCTGACTGGGCAGGTTAAGACTGGAGCTGGCTTCAGTATCCCTGCCATCTCATGGCAGGATCTCCCCTCTTGTACACTGCACATATTATACCCAGTTTTCCAGGTCTAGTTCTGAATCTGAAACTCTCCAGATTTTTAAGTGAGAAGAAAGATCCTGGCTCTTTTCTCTCCACCTTGCCACATTTCACCACAAAACTCCGTATCTCACTCCCTTTAGAATCTTTTAGCTAGCTTTCCTACTTAAACAAATATAGACTGAGCATTATTTTCCTGTAGGGGTTATGAAATGCTTTATAAAATATGAATTGTCATGTACAATGGCATATGTCTTATGCAATTCAAATGCTTTTCACCCTCCTGGGCATAATTACTGGGAAGAATGAAAAAAGGTTCCTTGAAACCATGAAACAGTTTACATCCCAAGTCCCTCCTGGTGCAAATGAAAGCAATTTTATTACTGTTTCGGTTCTGATAAACACAGAGCAAATCAGACATCAATCAACAAAAGCTTTGTTCATCTATGAGATGATTCCAGAGTGACACTACCTTGGTAACGAGCCCCTGTGTGGCAGAAAGGAACTCAGGTTGACTATCAAACTCCTGGCATAGGAACAGGCACGCTGCACACCTCACAAACTTGACTCCAATCTCCTACCCCTCTTTCGCTTCTGAGTGGCATTGATTTGCAAAATAAGGTGGACTCATCTGAGTTCATTCCTCCTGATTATTTTAGATGACCATGAGGCTGCAAGAACAAAATCTGACAAGCAAAACCTGCAGTCATTTACTTAAGTCTAGGCATGATCCTAAGTGGAGAAATAATCCAGTGGTTTCATATTAATCCTGCCAGTCTGAATTGATGAAGACTGAGCCGAAAGCCCTTCCAGGGCAAGTTCATAGCTTTGGGAGAGTTACAGCAAGGATAGATGTCCTTTCATGTGAAATCACAGGCAGCGTGTGATTTCATCAAGGGGTGGCAGTTCTGAGTGGTTGTTTGGCGGTCAAAGGACCAATCTGACACCAAAATAGAAAAACCCTGCCAAAAGGCATTTGTTGTTCATTATTTTTTTCATAAGCTCGGCCACTTCACTGCTCTGAGTCACTAAGGACGGGAACAAGTAGAAGGACCAAGGTGAGGGAGGGCAAAATCTGAAGCGGTTTTCAAAGACTGCATCAGTAATGCACAGCCGGAGGTTCATAAGACCTGGATTAATGTGGGCTGGGCCAGGCTGGGATCTGTTCTCACCCTCTTTTGGTCTTTTGTACCACCTTACCCTTTGTCTTGTAAGCAGTGCTGCTCAGAGACATTCCCTTTTATCACCACAGACTACATCTGCCACAATGCCTTTGGGTTAAAAAGGTATATGGTCTCCTCTCTTCAAGGTTTTGATATATTCTACAGCATGTGAGAAGAGCAGAGTGACGACACAAGGTAACTAAATGAGCAGCTCTCCCAAGGTATCAACACTGCATCTCCAAAAGAAAATGTGTATTTCATCATTCAAAATAATTGTCTTTTCATATTCCTACCCACGTTTTGTTTCTTTGTTTAATTCCTCTTACACCTATTTTATTGATTATTCTGAATTGATTTGATTTTGACCCTACCTAGTAAGAAACAAACACATCCAGAAATCTTGAAAGCTGCTGTTATACAGCAGCTGTCATCCATTTGTCATCATGAGTTAAGTGTACTACTGAGAAGGAGATCTGTATTCTGCAAACGGCTTATCACTTTCTCTTGCCATACCCTGATCTGCAGATCCAGGCATGAAGAGTTTGAGGGTACAAACGAGGTGATCACTACATGCTCAGCTGTCCTGGCACCTATGAAAGCAGTTAGATGCACACATGGAGGTAACAGTAGATGGTGTGAAATGAGTAGCCCAGAGGAAGGAATAATTATTTATCAAAAGTCCTGCATTTGCCATGATCCTCGTCTTGTCTCCATCTGACCTTCAGCAACACTGTCACTGATAAACTGTCTTTCCAGGATGCTCCAGCTAGTCTTTTCATTTGCTTGGTGTCAGCAGTAAATTTGAGCTCTTCAGGTCTCTCCAAATACCTGATTCTGTCAATCCAAAGGGCTGAGGAGGTGTGTTGAACAAGCTGTCCATAATATCAGTTGTCTATTTCTCGCTTTCTTCAGTTAATACTCCTTCCTCCCTTTTTAGAAAATCTCTTTAGTCATTTAAAACTCAGGACTGTTTTTCTCTTCTTGTCGCGTTATTCACTTTAACCTCTTTAGTGTGCTTCTGTGAAGCAGGTCATAACTTATGGAAGCTTTATATCCCCTCTCCATGAAGCTGTGCTTGTATTTACAACCAGTGGGTCAAAAATGACAGCTTAAAATGCTGTTCTTCTTAGCTGACTAACCAGTCTGGAGAACCTGACAGCCATCATGATTTGCTGGAGGCTGTGGAGAAATTCAGACTGCGGGGTGCCAATTTGACAGGGAGGGTAGCACATCCAGAGGAGATGCACCAGTGCACCTGGGTGGGAAGCACAGAGGTACTAATGGAACCAGCTCACAGGGAAAGAGGTGTAAGTGGGAAGTGACCCAACGCAGTTTTCTTCATGGTATCACAGAGCATTTGTTACTGAATCTGTAGTTTAGGGTAGGACTAAGAAGCAGAAGTCCCAGAAATTTTCACTGGAAATTATTCCCCTGTGTTTTCTATTTAGAAGCTTTAGGTAAAATTTTACTTGAGCTACAAGATTTTGGCAAACAGAAGCTCCCAGTAGGGGGAGTTACAGCTACAACTGTTCCAGATCATTTTCATAACATGTTGTTATAGCTGAGGGGCCAGTCCTAGATACTGTGAGAAAGGAATGAAAGCCACAGGCTTCCAATAACCAGAGAAATCCAGACAATGCATAGTGAAGATCAGTTCTCAGCTTAAGATGGACAGGAAAAAAGGACTATTCCTGCCTAATAGCAAACCCACAGCACAGTAAGTCATCTGCTCCCCGTGAGTGTGCCATCAGCTGGAGGACAGGAGGTCTAGTCTCATCTTCTCATGTGCGCACATATGATTTATCCAGTAATTGCTGCCTGTTGTCTGGTGCACACAGACTCGTTACCCCCAGAGCACCAATGCCCAGACTGCAGGTCCCTCTTACTCACAGAATGTCCTTCATTCTGTGCCATGCTTCATGCACCATGCTTCGCAATGCAAACTGGGTCCACAGCTAGGATGTGTCAGGTGTTAGAATGCATCTGGATGGGGTTGGCTCCACCTGGCAATTCATAACTGAGTTTGGCCATTCGGGTTTATTTCAGCTCTGCTTCGCAGTTTTGTTACTTTTCTAAGTGTCCTCGGGTCCAATGGTCCAATGTAGATTTAAATGAAAAAGATTTGCATTATCAAAGTCCTACAGATCAATCAATTTCTCTCCATGGTGATTTGTGGCTCTTCGATAGATATACCTGTCTGACAAAGACGGTGGGGTTAACTACATATTTTAACAAGATTACATCCTTCTTTTGGTGGAGTGGTCTCGACCACCCTGTGGTTCAGAGCACAAATCATTCTTTTCAGCTTCTTTGTCATTTTTTAGCTTGATGTATAAAGAGTTTTGATAGCCCCTGCAAACTTGCCATTACAGTAGGCTGCCCATGAATCTATTCAATGACTCTGTGCATCTAGTGAATTTTGCTGACATTTTTCCCCCCTCTTGCTTCAGATGATTGGCACTGCAGTGATGTATTTTGGAAATGCACACAAGTGGAGCTGATTTTCAGGCTTGGCTGGAAAATCCACATTCTAAAAGTTGGCGCTTTTTTTGTTTTATTTTACTTTATTTTTTAATATCTCACAAGTGACATGGAAAATTTCTTCTGAAGAACTTTGATCTGGAAGACAGATTAAATAAGAATAGACGCCTACTAAACACTGCAAGTATAGCCTCTGTAGATGAGTTATTGGATGAAGAATAAGAAAAGGTCATATTAATGCTGGGCTCTACAATCAGTGAAACCAGTCCCTTGAAGACTAAATTATTAAAGGCCCTTTAGCATATAAGGATATTAAATTATTTCACCAAATCTTGTCCTACATTTGAATGCATTATATGGCCAGCCTTTTACAAAACTGTTAGAGTGGAAAAAGAAATGTGATCTTTGTCTGAGATTTTCTGTGTCCAGCAGCTCAGCTGGAACAGAAGCCCTAACCAGGCTGCCTGATACCCAGAAATCCTGTACCATCACCGTTCATACACAGATCAACTGTCTGCTGGATGCCCGATGTATCCAGGACACGTCCAATTCACTGAGCTGAGCGTGTGCTGATTGCCTTCACAATTTTCCACCTGAAATGTGGGAGCATTGCTTTGATCATTTAATATATGAGCACACAGACAAGCTACCAGGGGTGAGACTGCACATGTATGTCTACAGTAGTAGCTGTAGAGCAGAAATATCCTATCTGGATTTGCTTCCAAAACAGGCATCTTCTTCCGTTAATCCTGTTGATCCAATTGCCCCAGTTTTAGCCCTTCTCTCCTGAGGGGTAAGCAAGTG
>VZTV01101003.1:0-14494 GCA_013400875.1 Anhinga rufa
TTACCACGCAAACCCAATACAATAATAAAATTAAAAACCTAGTGAATGTGAAGAACTTACTCTTTGTTCTAGTGTGGTGTGTTGTTTTTTGTTTTTTTTTTTTTTTTTTTTTTTTTTTTTTTTTTTTTTTTAATTTAAAAATAATTTTTTTTTTTTTTTTAAATTAAGAACTAATGTATTTACAAGTAGGTTTAAGAGCATTTGAGTTTTCCATCTGTTGTAAATTATATTCCAGGTTCATGATCTGTAATAATATTTTATATAAAATAATAGTGCAATGATTTTTTTCTTAAGCAGGTTTTGTAGGATGCTCTGTGATGCAATATTTAAGGGGCTTCTAAATGGGCAAGCTATTCTGTCAAAACAAATAAATTGAAGAATTCAAAATAAGTTTTGAACATTTCAAAAATCTTTCTGCTTTTCTCTAGTTAGGAATGAAACCAGTCCTTAAGTACATACTTGAAGTATTTCAAGGTAGATTTTTATTTCTTCTTCATCCCTGTTCTGCCCAGGTTACTTCATTTAGGTGCTGTTCTTTAGGTTTGATCCTTATGACACTTGAAGAGAAAAATGGCAGAAATCTCACAAGAGCAGCCAATTAAAAATGGGCAGTTTAAGTGAGTTATAGGAACGATGCTTTTTTTTTTTCAGTCTGCCATTCTTTCCATCTGCTCTGATCATGTTAAAAATATCCTTTCCGTATCCTCTGTACATGTTAAATGACTTACAAATTTTTAAGTGGAATTTTTCAAATATTTTAAAAACTGTAATAGCTATATTTACTTGTAGGAATAGATAAAATTTATATTTAATTTTTATTCTTCTAGAAATTAAAGTCAAAATTCGTGGTATAAATGTAAAGGATTTTGAGAAAGAAACAATTGCAGTCCATAAAAATCTGTATTGAAAACCAAGCTGTTTTAGCAGGAATTGTGTAATGAAACTAAAAAGAGAATTATTGGGAAATTTTTCCTAGAAAAATGAATGCTTGCTTGCTGTTAAGTCTGGAATTTTTTGGATGAAAATCACATTTCAGAGTTTAATGCAGAAATACATAACTAGAGGTATGTAGCCTAATAATTTCTAGAAAAATACCTTGTAGGAGTTTTGTCTGAATTCAGTATTCACATCTCCAAGAGGGTCAAATGCCATTTTTCAGGACAATGTTGCTATTATAGTCAAGGAATAAATACAGACAGATAACAGGCAGCATTATCTGGAAGGTCAGGAACAAATTAAATAAAAGATTGGAGCTGTCAGTATTGTAGATTGTTGTGTGGAAGAGACAGGGGTGTGTAAAAAAATATTGCATTGATATAAGGACATTATTGCTGATGCTGATAGCTGATTTACATGCTAATGGCAATATTTGTGGTTCTTATAGTAAGTAAATTATTTTCTCAACAAATCTGCTTAGCAAGGTAAACACACTTCTTAAATGTAATTTAGTATGTATGACCTCCCAAATGCACCTTAATAATGCACTGGCAGATGCTCTTCAGAGTAGTTTATTTCACAACTGTGGCCAAGAACAGGGTGTGAGGAACCAAAGCAAGCAGCCAAAGCCATGGTAATTCTGTTCAGTGAAATGATTCTTCCATTTCCTAATGATATTCCTTTCTTTTAAGCCACTTTTATGTGCAAAAACTTGCCGCGTGCACCCCCCCATACCTGGAGTTGATGAGTTGATTGCTGAGATTTTTACTGCAGTTTTCAATGTTAGTTGAGGTATTTCCTGTTCTAACATAGAAAAGCAGAAAATATTCAGTCACTATAATTGTCTAAAGATAATGAAACATTCTACCAAACACAACTGAGAAATGGATGAGGAACCATATTTAAATTGTTTAATACAGGTGGTAAAAATATTCTTGATTCCAGTTATAAAAATTGAAGTGTGTGTGTGTGGGGGGGGTGGGGGGAGGAACAAAAGAAACCACTTCTGGTTTCTGATTTTTCTTTTTATTTAAAAAAAAAGTAATTGGAGGCTGGCTACCATATTGCACCAAATGTCTTCAAATAAAACCATAGTAATCTCAAACACCTGAGGCTTTCTGGGAAGACACTGTTCTTTAGACTTGATCACTGTAATATTTAAGGAGAAAAATGGGTTTGTCCCTAGGGCAGGAAAGATTAAGGATGCCTGAAACAAATATGATACTTTACTTTTTGTTACACTTTTTTTTTTCATTTTTAAAAACTTAACATACAATTTTCTCTGGTAAAGGGACGTCTTGACTGGAGCAGTCAGTCAACTGCATTATTGACTTACTTTTTAAGGTTCTTGGAGCTTACCCACCTGGAAACTGTCAGTCAAAAGTCACTAAAATATATGTAGTTCGTTATCAATCCCAGTTAAATAATTTAAAGTGAAACTAAATCTCACAATCCTGTTTTCAGCATATAATTTAGTTTTCCATTTATCTTCCTTACTTGCTATTTTTAAACTTTTATGCTTCTTTCTTTTAACAATTAGGCTGTAATAAAGTATCAGTTACTAATTTGCTGTTATTAGATGGAGACCCGCTGAAGAGATTCGTTCACTAAGCATCAGACAAAAATCCGGGGTAGCAGACCAAAGCTTGGTTTGTTGTTCCTGATAATTGCTGTTTGATTCTGTACGTTGGTTATTTCATAGTGCATTTGTATAGTGTATATAATATCCTGGAAAATTAATGAAATTTTGGTTTTCTCTGTCAGGTGGATATGGTCCAGTTAAGACTAAAGCTACGTGGTGCATCCCCGTACAGTGAAATGGAGGGTGGTTTGTGAGCTAGTGCAAGTCATGCTGATATGTCCATATGGTAAAAATAACTGTATGAAGACAGCTTTATTGTCCCAGAGGCAGTAAAATAAGTAAAACAACAGTACAGCCTTATGGTGGCTTATCAGTTCCAGATATAACATGATCTCATTAGTTCAAGGGTATCCACGTGGTCTTAGAAAAAATATGAAAGTAGATACGATGGAGATGATGAATTAAGGAACCACATGCATTAGAAGGCAAAGCCAGTATTGCTGCACTTGAGAGTATTAATGAGATTTACTCTGTGAAAGAGCCTGCTATATTGTCATCTGTGAACTGCGGAACTTTGGATATGCATTTTCTCCATTTCGAATCAATGACGTATAATGTAAGAAATGTGTCTGAATATGTCTATATACACATGATTATGTGAAGGAAAACTAAATTACAGCTTACGGCTTTGCAAACTCTTACAAGGTAAGGAGCAAATAGCTGTGGTATGGCTTCAGAAAGAACTTGCTGTAATAAAATATGAGTAGGAAAATCAATATGCAATATGAAGGTTTTATGGGAATTTGTTGTACAATTGGTTTAGGGAGATTAGTACAATCTGGACAACAGTGACTGGAGTGTCTGCTTTGTGATTTGAGCAAAGGCATTTGCTGGGTTACTATATATAAATATTTCTTTGTAAGAATTGAGCACTAAAACTGAAATACTTTTAGTGTGAGTGTGCGTGTTCCGTGCACATCGCACAGGGTGGGTGGTGTGGGCATCCCAAGGCTAGTGCTGCTTGCAGTGGTGCTGTGCAGGCTTCCAGCCTGTGTCCTCTAGTAGAAAGATCTGTAAGATAAGTTTTGCTTCTCTGAGTTGCCAGATAACTTGGTTTGTCCATGTCGCTTAATGTTTTTTGTAGATAGCAGCTCTAGCCATGTCCTTTTTGGTTTCTTTGCTGGAGCACTCTTCCGTCTCTGATTGCATCTGCACTCTTGAAGGTTGCTGAAGAGGCAAAGAGAGGGACAGCATGTGAAGGATTAATATAAAAGAGCATTTACACTCTTTAATTTATTACAATGAGAAGCTTTAATAACAGTGTAGATACCAGAAGCTGAACTGAAGCCTTCATAAGAAGTATAAAGAGATGAAATATAATACGCTGTATACATAGTTGAACTATCATTGCTACTTAAAGTGCAGCACTTATACTCAGAGTGCACTCTAATCCATTTTAAATTGAATATGAATACTTCAGTGATAATGCCATGTTTTTTCATCAGTGTGGTTTTTTTTTTAAACACAATCATTGATCCTATAAAAGCCCTGCATTTTCTGCCTGAGCCTGTTCCCAGACATGGTTTTGTATTTGCTGTGCAGATATATTTGCTAGCAATGTATTTTAGGTATTGTAACAGCACAAGGGATGCTATATTAAATAAAAATTGTAGGTTGGTGTTTACTAGATGGTACAGAAAGGGCTTTAGCCTCCCTGTTGACTCTATTTCCCTCTCCCCTGCTGAACGAGAGCCCCTCGCTGCTGGGCAGGCGCTGAGGGGGTGCCCTGGGAGCTGGCTTCACGTGCGTGCACGCTGAGAGGCCGATTCCTGTGAGTGACGTATCTGCTCCTAACACAGCCTGGTGAGTTTATTGGCCTTAAGCCAGCCCCAGAAGTTTCAAAGCAAGACATTAAAATACCACAGTAGGAGGAAAGGAAGGACCAGGGCGAACCTAGTATGGTTTGTGAGCCCTGCAATGTAACAGTTGCTATCCCTTCCAAAGCCTTGCCTGCTATTAATATGTGCTTGGATGTTCTATAAGTATCTAAATTTCATAAATTTAATTCTAAAGTAAAGGACAGAGTTTTAGATGTACTGTCTAGTGTTGTGAGCGCTTTGCCTTTCTTTGGTTGCACAGAATTTGTCACAGGGCTCAGTTAAGTGACCATTTCTGTAACGAAGCTTTTAGATCCTTTGTGAGAAGTGGTTGTGTTTCTTGTCTAAACTGCTGTCATCTGAAAGGGTGTAAAGCCACACGTTGGAGGTCAGAAGTGCTGGTTACTCAGCAGCGGGTCTCAGATCAATGTAGTCTGCATTACAATTCATTCTAGCGCTGTTCTCAAACTTTTGAAGTGGATTCAGTGTGAAATTTGTTATACCCTTTCTATTCTTGCTGTTGGAGAATGCACAGAAGTACAAACACATCAAAAATGCAAGAGTCATTGCTGAAGGCAGAAGACATTGTGTGATAGTACATGCACACTTCAAGGGGCCAAAGCAGGTGGCTTAGGGCTTTATCCAACTTGAAACCCCTCAAGCTAAATAATTTAAATCTCCTCTCCTCTACCACCTACTGCATTTTTGGCAGCTGTGCCCATGTGCTCCTCTGGAAAGCATCTTCTCCACGTGCAGTCCAGGGGTTTGGGAGGGCATGGGTCCATGAAAGCAAAGCTAGCAGGATCTTATGTAGCTCTCACACCTATGGGTACTGCGGTCACCTGTCCCTGCCTCTGGGGTTCTTCTCTAAAAATACTAAATAAACTGCTTATAGGCATGACATGGAGGTTAGGCAGGAGAAGGATGGTTGAAATTGGTTGTACCTGTACTAAACGACGTGGCTGTGAATTGTTTAATAACTTGTTCTGTGCTGATCATCCTACTTGTCCATCCCTCCAGAAGGTTTCCTTGAGAATAGGTGGGGAAAATTGGTCTGAGAGCAAACACCAGCTGTACAGGAGCCTCAGACATTTGACTGTTGCTGTTTCTGTTGTTATTGGAGAGAAAATTGTATACAAGTGAGAAGTCTTCTTGTGCTGTGTGAGACCATGGTTGCTATTGAGATCATGTGTGATGCTACTGGGAAAGTTGCATGCAGCTGGGAGAGGCAGGAGGGAGTGCATGAGCACGAGGTGGCTCTCTGATTGCATGTTTTGACAAGTAATACGTAAACATTAATGATTGCATTTAAAAAAAAAAAATTGTCACTGTTGTCAGCACACATTTGCATCTGCCTGGGGCCTGTTTTAAGTTATTTCCACCAAATTTGCTCACAGTACAGATGCTCTCTGTGGAGCCAGCCTCATCTTTGTTTTTCTGGCAGGAACATGGAAAGGTTCAGATTTCAAATCCAAATGGCTGTTAAGTAGCTGTCCTGGCTTGGGCTGGGATAGAGTTAATTTTCTTCATAGTAGCTAGTATGGGCTACATTTTGGATTCAGTATGAGAATACCGTTGATAACACACCAATATTTTAGTTGTTGATAAGTACTAAGTCAAGGACTTCTCAGCTTCTCATGCTCTACTGACTGAGAAGACTGGAGATGCACAAGAAGCTGGGAGGTGACACAGCCGGGACAGCTGACCCCAGCTGACCAAAGGGATATACCACGCCATATGGTGTCATGCTCAGCATGTAAAGCTGGGGAAAGAAGGAGAAAGGGGGGGACGTTTGGAGTGAGGGTATTTGTCTTCCCAAGTCACCGTTACGCGTGATGGAGCCCTGCTTTCCTGGAGATGGCTGAACACCCGCCTGCCCATGGGGAGCAGGGAATGAATTCCTTGTTCTTCTTCGCTTGCGTGCGCGGCTTTTGCTTTACCTGATGAACTGTCTTTACCTCAACCCACTCTTTTCTAATTCTCTCCCCCATCCCACTGAGGGGGGAGTGAGCGAGCATCTGTGTGGGGCTTAATTATGTGCCATGTGCAACAATGGCTTTGTGACAGTTCCCATAAATTGCATGATGTGAACTTCCATTATCACTCTTATCAGTAACCTCCTAAAAATGTCAACATGATTAGTTATTTATATTCTTCCTGTTATTTCAGTGACCTCAAACTATATCGTGGGTTTTCATTTCACGATAGGTTTTGTCCTTCACAACATTTTCTATTATTTTATGTGTCATGGAAGTCAAGCAGATTAGTAAAACAAAATTCTGAGCTGGCCCTCAAGACTGGTCAGGTTTAAAGTGTTAGCCTCTTTGTAAACCAGCTGTACATTTAAAACAGCTCCTATAAAGCAGCTTACATACCTGTGTTTACAGCTCTTGGACAGCTTAGCCCAGCAGAATTCATTTCATACTGTTGACATTGAACAGGCGGAGCTATTGAATAGGATCTAAAAATAAGTCTTTCTGTGAGGTACCTGCAAACTGAAGGTGCTCAGCTACTCAAAAACCAGTTTGGTGAAAACATCTGAGCAATTACTGTAAACACAATACAGTGAGTCACTGGAAGAGCATGGATGCAGATCTTGATTCATTAAGATTTTGAGTAAGTAGTAGTTCTGAAAGCAAATGTGAGCAGGACTCCTAATAACCAAGAAGGAAACGTGCTCTTGGTACTGATGAGACTGGCAGCCTGGAGAGCGGTTTGGAGGGAGTGAGTGATGTGAGCCATCATGCTTATGGTAGTAACTATCACACAGCCCTGTTTTGTTTGCCACAGGATGACAGAGGAATGGTCTTATTTAACAACTTTGTTTTGAATCATATTTACCCAATTCTGTCCTTTTTCCATGTATAATTTGTATGACAAATAATTTTGCCCTAGTGAAAAATTAAATGGGTGCTATGGATCAAAAAAAGTATTAAACATTATGAATACTAACCAAATAATGAATACTACAACAAATTTTTATCATTGCTGGAGTAAGGACAGTGGATGTTGGAGGATATCAGAATAGGTTTATGGCTGATTTATGTCCTGGGAGCAGATTAAAGGAAATGCATATCTGACCTGAGAGTTTTTCCTGAGGAAACTGTAATAATGTGTAAATATTTGTAGCCCTTGACTGTGTTTACTTTAGCCATACTTATGAGAGCCACCTGCAACTGTAGTATGATATACATAAATGTTTATGGTACTGGGACATAGTGTTCTTAATCTTTTCCAAACGGACGCTGAAAGGTATAAAATACACCCTGTCCCTGGAAAGCATTCCTTTAAAGAAAATTTTGAAAGGAAAATGACAAAGATGGGTGTCTTAAAGCCATTCCCCTGGGAAACACTGAGGAGTGCGAAGCTGTGCAAAGCAAGTCCAGATAGAGCAACTTTTTACACCTGCCTTTTCAGAGTATTTCTGCTGTAACACTTCTCAGTGGCAGACCTACTATTAAGAGCACATTTAAATTCAATATTGTAGGATTGGCTGCATTTGATTGATATTGACTCTGGTACCCCAAGGGCTTTCGTGAGGAGTAAAATATTTTGGAATGAGAGAAAGCTGGAGTGGTGACAAGTGTTTCTTCCTTCCAAAAGAAAATAAATCCAGCTCTCATCCAGCCCTTTCATCACTCTGTCCTGACAGTATCTTGTGCTTCCACTTCAGACTTTTATATTTTGAAAGTCCACAGTAAGACAAAAGTAGATGGGAATGCAGTTTAATTGAGAGATAACTTCACCATCACTTCTGAGAGCTGTGGCAGGAACAGCATCCTTTTCCTCCTTCATGTCACCTTTTGGGGGGGGGGTTGGTGGTGTCGTCTGTCTACTCCCCAGCTGCGTGCCTCGGTGGGTGCCTGGCTGCCCTGCGCCCTTCACGCCATCCCCCTTCCTGCTCCTAATTCACTCCTGGCTTATCCAAGAACCAAGACACTATTAAATGGGTAGCTGCAGTGGGAATCTGCCGTAGTGTGGCCAATTTTACACACCTCACATAGTTTCTCCATCCCTGGACTGCTGAGAAGCAGCAAAGCGAGCAAGCCAACAAACGCAACACCTGGTACAGCCCAGTGTGGCACGAGGAGAAAAAGATCCTTCCCAGAGTCCCCAAAAGGTGACCAGTAGGACATCCACAGCAGGGTCCCAACCAGCATCAAGCTCCTGTTGTGGCTGGCACTGTACAAACACAAAATGATAAATAGCTCCTGCTCTGAAAAGACCATAACCAAAATAGAGCAGGCAAGAAATGGGAATGAGAGAGGAAACAGAGGTGAAATGTTTTGACCAACTCAAACCAGGTGTTTTGCAAAGCAAAACACAGAACTAAATGTTTCAAGCTGTGTCCTACAGACCATGTTGTTTTCCCTGTTGATAACACCATCAAATATTTAGGAAGACAAGTTACATTATTTAAAATTTTAAAAATGCTTTATTTGGCTTTGCTGCCAAGATATGAAATTGAGGAAATACATGCATCCTATCAAAATGCTTGATGGACTTTCAATTAGAATTTTCTTTTTTTTTCTTTTCTTTAAAAACTGTAGCTACTCTCCACCAAAAAGAAGACACAATTTCTCAATAGAGTTATCCTGCCTAATGAGATGAACACTTACAATAATTGCATACTTTCCCTAACACGAGTTGCTGACTTTTTTCTATTATTTCATGTAACATAAGTGTTTAATAATCTAAGGCTCAAAATTTAGATGCATTTAATATATGATTTATGATAATATGTAATACTTGTATTCAAAGAATTTAGGGTACTATAGCAAAAATAGGGAATCAATTCTGAGATTATAATTTTGTTTAAATTTAGAAAATTAAGTGACACAACTCAATAATTTGTAGGGTGGACTTGCTAAAGCACAGAGAGTTCACTTTTAATATATAGCTTTTTGAGATAGGTAGGTGAATAGTTAAATCGAGCACCCTGGATAAGTTATACAGTTCAGCCACCAGCTTTTGGGTAGATGTTCAATAATGTTGGTGCTCCTTGAACCAAAGACAAGCTCTCCAAGCTTTCTAGGAAAAAGCTGATGTTTGTGCTCCTTGGTAGAGGTTAACTCATGTTACCCCTTAGTAGGGGCCATAACATGAAGCAAATGGGGTGTTCACATTATGATATAGAGAACTGAACAGGAGACAGTAGCTCTGGTCAAGGTCAGCTGAAAATGAATTTTCATTTGCAGAACAAATACATTGGGAAACAAAGGAAAAAACATTCCTGATGCAGGTGAGAGCACTTCTATGGAACCTGTACTTGTTCTTTTTATTAGAGTATAAATCAAGGATGAATGAGTTGTCACTCTCTTGCATTCAATCCTTCTCTTTATTCCTTCCCTATGCAGAGTATTTTCTCCACAGAATGTGCTTTCTGTAGGCTCTGTCAAAATGAGAATTCCTGAAATGGTTCAAGGTACACTGACAGCCTCACAGACTGAATTTACTTTTATTAGAAAAACATTTCAATCTGCAGGCAAATTCTGAAATTTGTGGTGGGAGCAGTATGCTCTGAAATCCAACTGACTGACTTTATCAGGGAAGTACTGTAATTGCCAAAACAGCCTGGGCTGCTTTCGCCTCTTCCTTTATGGAAGCTAATGTAGAGGAACCAAACAGTGGCTATCATGTTGTCTGTGCTCAGCTTTTAGTTCTCACACCTGATTTTCAATACTGTTGTACACTGCTATTTCCTATCTTCTTACCAACATTCTTCTCACTTTTATTTTTTAAAAAAAAAGTCTAAACCACAACATTTTGATAGGGTTTACAATTAAGTCAGCAATAATACTGCTGTATTGTACTTGTCCTTGTATAATAACACCTTTTCATTAGAGGACCTGCAGAATCTGCAGATAGGCATGGTCCCTCTTGAGCACTCAGATGGGAGAGAACGGAACACACTTCCCTTGATTTTCTGTTCTGTGACATATTTGCCCAAAAAGAGAGAGAGTAAAGGCTGGGCTGTTGCTCCAAAAAAAAGAGCCTGCTGACCCCAGAAGCAGAGGCAGAACCTGAACAGTTGCACCTCACCTGCTCTGCCTCCAGCAGCTCTGCCCTCTCCTCTTGCTATATCTTAGTTGAGGACAGTGTCATGGGATGCACAGTGTTACTGCAGGGCAAGTAAATGTTGGTATAGCCATTATAGATAGTCTTGGGTTTTTATTATACTCAGCAGAAGACCCCCAGAGGGACTATGACATTTTAGGGATGTGTGATGCTACCCCAAATAGATAAACTGAGGCATGTTGGTATGAAGTTAATTCCTTGCAGAAGTTTAAATTCATTCTGGCCGAACTGGAAATGGAACATGTTTGGGTTATGCTGCCCTCTTCTAATTGCCGGGTGAGACAGTGTTTTTGCAGTGGACTTGAAGTTATTCATTATTCCAGACTAACAACCTACGAAAACTGGAGCCAGAGAGGGCTACAACAGAGAGTTTGTTAAACTCTGCAAGTTCCCCCTCGGATTTTTTTAAATTTTTTTTTTTTTTTAAAATCTCCAAAATGGAGGCTTCTCTCCTAGATGTACTGCTGACTCCTCCCTGAAAACCAGTGGTTTGGAGGCACTAAGGCCACTGATGCCTTAGTGCTCAGCTGCCTGCACCTGCACTGAGCTGAACCCTCCAGATCAGGCGAGTTGCAGCAATCCTGCCCACATCCCTGTCTCCCCTATGGCACCGCAAAGCTTCTGTGAGCTCCCTAGAAGCAGGTTTGTCTCCAGTTTTTATTCTTTTTTTTTTCCCTCAAGTATCTGCATTCCTGTGGTTGTATTTTCTTTCATGAAAATGATTGTCTTGGCTCTGTACTTGGTTATTCCTTAAGCATGTGAAGGGTGGCAGGCTGGAATGATTCATTAATAAGGTTTTATAAGAGCCTATTGCCCTATGCCAACTTTTCCTTAAAAAATTCGATATAATTTTGGTTTTTCAAAGAGGCTTGGACACCCAATTAACTTTTTATCTATTTATTATTGTTTCACCTTGAGATGGGAAGTACTTTGATAAATGAGTTCAAAAGTTTGTCTAGCTTCAAAACTGTTTTTGTAAGTCTCTGTGCTGTTTGTTGTTGTTTTGGTTGGGAACTCATCACAAGCTGCACTTCTCTGAGTCAGGCCATACTCCAAAGTTTCTTACATGAACAGCACATTTAAGGTGACTGTTTCTCTTTCAATTTAGGAACAAAGCTATTGTCTTAACGCTGTGATAGATCAGGTCTCAATCCTCTTGCCAGTGGTATCGTGTGCCATGTACTTTAATAAAGGTTTGCTTTCACCCTTTTGTTTTCGGGGAACTATTATTGTTTCTAAAGAAACTTCACAATGTTTTTTGCTTTATAAAAAATTGTGGAATATATACAGGAGCCATTGGCTGGACTGATATGCAGATGTGCAGATATGCACATATGTTGATAATCTCCAGGAGTTATTTGGCTTTATTTTTTTTTAAGCTTTTCTGGGTTTCAGCAACTCAAATTAATTAGCCTTTTTCTTTCTTTTTTTTTTTTTTTAATTTCCTTCATTATTTTGGATAGGTGATCTTAAATTCTAGAGCTGTGGTCAAGTTGGCAGACATGCTTTGCCCTTGAAGCAGGTACTTCTCCATGATAACAGGTGGTACTTATTTTCTGTAGCTATTAGTCAAATCAGTATTCCTAGAAACCATCCTAGCCTAGTGTTAATCAGCACAGGTTTCATGGAATTAGTGAAAAAAGTTCACATGGGCAGAGGAAAAAGTCCCCATCTAACTACAGCCTGACAGATGCAGTAGGCTTCATTATTTTTTTTCCTGTGCATTATAGAAGAAGCATTGCAAAGGTAATCTGCAACTACGATGTGACTTTCCCCTAGCCCTTAGTTGCAACAGGATTCTAATAAACTACATGTAGAGAGCAATTTTTCATTTTGAACTAAAAAATAAAATGACATCTCAACAGCAGTATCAGCTCCAGTGACCTCAGGATTGCCCGTCACAGGCCATCAGTCCCTGAGCACCTGTCACATTTTGGGATTTCGTTAAAAAAATGTCATAGTGTCAACACATTTACCATATGAAACTTTTCTGTTAGTGTCTCCTCTTGTTTTATATCCTCATCATTCAACCCTAAAGCGTTAAAATTCCAGCAAATGCTTTGGAAGTACAGCAATGATGTTTGGTAACAGAATGCTCATTTCCTTTAAGTACTTCCATCCAGCCCTGAAGAAGTAATCACTTTACAGAAGCTAATAAAGAATGGATTAAGCTACAGCTTTGAAGAACTCATCTCAAAAGGGCCCTGAAACCACTGTCTAAAAGCAATATTATCAGTATTAGAAGCTGAAAAATTACACCAACAGATCTAGGTCAGTGCATTATAGGGAGAAACAATAGAACTGATGTCAGAAATATTACCAAAAATCTGCCTCTAGTAGTCTGGGGGGATTTAAGTCATCAACTTTGTTTTCATTTGAAGGGTTTGTGGCATGACTGTATGTAAATCTGTATTCTCATATTAGAGATTTGGCTCACAAGGGATAGTTCTACTTTGGTGTTTTATTTTAAAGGCCAACCACTGTAGAGATTTTCACATATGTATATTAATGTGTGTAGACTACTGAGACTAAATATCTGTCTATGTATAAGCATATATATGTATAAATTCTCAGTTTCTTGTTCTTTTTGATTTTGTGCTAGTGTGTTTGTGTTGTGTATGGAGCTACCGCAATACATCATGACTCTGGTGACATACTTGGGTGGCATGCTGTATGACACTCTTTGGCAGCCATCCTACCCAGTGTTTCCCAAAGTCCATGATCTTTCCCTGTTAGTCAATGCCCAAGTGGATCAATCAAATCAGTGGCTGTTCAAGGAGTCAGGGCCTGTAAAAGTGATCTTCTCTTAGAAGAAGATTTAATTGACCTTAATGAAACATCAAAAATCATTAATAAGCATTATTAATATTTAGACCATGAGACTTTCTCGACTGCAAAGGCAAGAATCCAGTCCAGAACCGTGTTGCCAACTCCATCTGAAAGGAGCTGTGAAGGGAAGGGTACGAGAACATAGTGTTGCTGCCCCATACTATTCTTCTAGTCTCTAAGCATGTGTAGCCAAGACAGTTCCATGACCAGAAGTACGAACTCTAACTTGGAAATAATAATCCTTGAACTTACCCAAGTTGCCTGTTGAACCCATATAAACTTACAATATCTACAGCATTTGTTAACAAGAACTTTTGCAGCTTAACTACATTGGGTGTATAGACCCATCTCCTTGTACGGTTTTGGTTTTGTTATTTATTTTTTTTCACCCTCGCTTCATTTATGTTCCTAGTTTGTCTTTTGAAAGAAACAGTGCATGACTGTACCTTTATTCATCTTCTACATGCATGATTTCATAGTTCTGGTCAGGTAATACTTGGGCACTTGTCCAATATTAAACATTTCCCTTTGAATGATGCATCATTTCCCAATATATCTGATGTCTACACAACGCTGATTTCTTGTGAACTCAAGAGTCTTCTCCTTAATTTTTGACCAGCAGATGATGAATAAGATGAGTGGAGAAAACCAACCTAATATGTGACAAATAAGTGATAGGCCAAGCCCTATGTTATTTTTAATATTTTTGCTGTCTAGTTTGGCAAATTATTTTCCTTTGCACTAAATCAAAGTAAATGAGTTTTTCAGGGCTAGTCGTCTTTCCCCATCTGTTGGGTTGACTCTGGTTCGATGCCAGGTGCCCACCAAAGCTGCTCAGCTGGGCAGGGGAGAGAAAATATAATGAAAGGCTCGTGGGTCAAGATAAGGACAGGGAGAGATCACTCAGCAGTTCCTGTCACAGGCAAAACAAGACTTGACTTGGGGAAATTTGCTTAATTAATTATCAATCAAATCAGAGTAGGGTAATGAGAAATAAAACCAACTCTTAAAACCCCTTCCTCCCATCTCTCCCTTCCCCTCAGGCTCAACTTCACTCTTAATTTTCTCCACCTCCTCCCCTCCAGCAGTGCCGGGGGATGGGAATGGGGGCTGCGGTCAGTCCATCACACGGTGTCTCTGCCGCTCCTGCCTCCTCAGGGGGAGGACTCCTCACACTCTTCCCCTGCTCCAG
>VZTV01101006.1:650-14335 GCA_013400875.1 Anhinga rufa
GTTCTTGCACTGTCTCACTCCAGATATCAGGAACATTACTGAAGAGCGCTGAGTACCAGCTCTAAAACATTCCCAGGAAATCAGAACTACAGTAAGAAATACTTAGGTCTAGACCCCCTGACAGAGGGAATTCTGTAGCACTGAGGCAGGTGGCACAAAGGTGCACTATCAGCAGTGTAGGCAGAGCTGGTGTATGTCCTGTTGAGTTCCCTATGCAGTCAGCTGCAAGCAGTTGTCACAGCTTATCGTCATGTGCCAGTTTTTAGACATTAGTACCGTCGTATCTGTGCACAGAATGAAGGGAAATGGCAAATGTGGCAGCTTGGGTGCTGGACCTATTAGTTTTGAAATTTTGGGTGGGCCAANAATTTTGGGTGGGCAAACATCAGCTTGTCTTATGAAACCAAAAGCATGCTTGGAAGAAATCAGTATTTATGTCCCTAACCCTTCATCTGAACAATCTGCAAAGGAACTATGGAAGTTAGGTTCACCCATATTTCTACCTAAGCATTCAAGGTGCCATGCCGAAAATGCATGAGTTATATGGTTCTTCATATCTTCAAGTTGGAACAGGGAGAACACTGTAAGGCAAAGGCATATTTATTGGGAGAAGTAGGCTTCAAAAGGGAGAAGAAAGGCAACACTGCAGTTTTTTCTCTCTCTTAGCCCTCTCTTATGACCAAATGCAAAATATACCCCTCTCTTATGATCAAAAATTGATCAATCATAACTATTTTTGTTGCTGATAAGGAGTCATCTTGGGTATCAAGATGAAAGTTGACCTGTAAAAAGCTGCTAACAGAGCTTAAGATACTGAGCAACAGGGCAATGACTAGAAAATTAAATTCAGTGTGGTTAATCATAAAGCAATGCATATGAGAAAAGTCATATTACATACTTATGCACACATACAAAGATGGGCTTTGAGCCAATGTTTTCTACCAAAGGATGAGATCTGGAAGTGAAACATTTCCATGAAAACACAAGTACATTGCTCAGCAGTAAACAAAGTGAATGTTATGTTATTTCGTTTCATTTGTTGAATGTTGATGGACATTATTCAGTTACATAAATTGGAAACACTTAATATATGTACTATTTAGACAATGTGTTCTAAGGGAGGCAAATGGGATAAATGGAGTTCATATTGCAGAGAACAGAAAACTGCTGCTAAATGTGCTTCGTAAGTAAGAGTGTATGCCCATCAAGGAACATTTCAAATAAAAGATACCAGTTTTGTTTGTAGTAACTGAGGTAGTAATCATTCATTGAACTTGTTCCTTCATATACAAAATGCAAAAATTACCATATTCAGAGTAAAACTGGACAGAAATTTCAATGACAGAAGTATTCTTCTCAGCAGGTGTCTTTAATAAAAGGGCACAGAAATTTTCTGATACTGCAAGTAAGCAAATGAATCAGATACTAAAACAAAGGGCAGAATTATGGCACTTCCATAGAATTATGAGAGTGATAAAGACAAATGAGCATCAAGGCTAAATTAATTATACTCATTACATTATGTAATGAAATTACATCAATAACACTCTAATGGTTGGTAAAGTGATGCTGATATGTTGAAAATAATGCACATCCTTGGGTGGAAAAGCAAAACGCAAGCTATCAAATAGTATAAGCTTGTCTATCAAAGTATTTAAGCATTATTTTCTTACAATGAATCTACATGAAAGCTTTGCAGATTTTTTGTACCCCATTTTTCCTCTGAACTCATCTCTTTTATGTCCTCGTAAATCTTGACGTGGTCGATTTTTAATAATGATAGCTTACATCTGATTTTTGAATACCTGTCTGTGAGCAGGTGATAAGATTTTGTATTCATGGGAACAACGAAGAGATAATGTCCAAGACTGGGCAGTAAGCTCAGCTGTTAAGACAGTTAATGGATGCATAAAGATATGAAACATAGGTCAGCAGCAAATATTGGCACAGGGAGTTCAATCATACTCTAGTGCAAAAAGTGCTGCCTATCCTTACTCCTTTTATTTGCACCTCTCCTTTATTACCCCTTAGCTTAGGAATCTTTCTCAGCTCAGGTCCAGTGCAGGTAGCACCTGGCCATGGGATGGTGAGAGCAGTGGGGCGTATGTCAGGCAGATACTTGCTTTCCCAGCATGGCAGCCACTCAGCCTAGCCTTCTGCACCAACCAGATGTCACAGCTCACAGTCTCTCATGCTAAACCACCCTGTGCTGGGTTGTTCTGACATGCCTGGGAGCAGTGTCTTTGTTTCTGCTGACCAATGCAAGCTTCTGACCCAGGTGAGATAGGGATCCCATGGCAGGGCAGGAGGAGCAGGTGGGATCCAAAAGGATGTCTGTGAGGTGCTGGTTTCTTTGCCCAGGTTGAAATAATTAGGGTGTCTACATTAGGGGTCTCCTGTGCCCACTGTATTAATCTAACTGGTCACCAAGCCTCAACTTCATCCTTCCCCGCCCCCCTGCCCCCTAGCTGATAAACACTATTTAAATAACCTTTAAGATATGATCTGAGCATATATTCTTGTAGTTATTTTACATCTCAGTTACTCCATTGTCACTTTTACTGGTCTTCACAAAAGTGACCAGGTGCCCATGTCCAAGGTGATTCTGCAAGTTTTTGCTTTCTGTATTTTTGTTTGTCCTCATTTTCAAGGTCTTTCATGGTTATAATTTTCTTTTTAAAACTAATGTCTCATTCTATGTTGAAAGTTCAGTTTCTGACCCTTACAAAGTTTTTATACCATCACTTATTGCCTGTGTGGGTTTAGAGTTGTTTTTTTGTTTCTAGAAAAGCTTCGCAGAATCCCCTCTCTGATGACAGCCCTCATCATAGGAAGAGTTCCCTATAAAACTCTGCTCGGCTGTCTGTCGTGCTGACTGCTGTCAAATCTCTTTCCGAGTGATGCCTTTAGACAGCTCACAATGAAGCCATTATCCACCTCACTGATCATCAAAAGATCATTGTTTCCATATACACTTTTCCTCACACTGTTTTACTCTATGGCTTTAACCTCTTTGAGATGAGAATAGGGTCTTTCTCCTGCATTTGCATAGCACTCAAAACACAGACCCGGACCCCTTCTACAGTGGTGTGATAAAAAATAAGATGGTCTCAGGATTAAAGAGAGAAAATTGAACTTTGCTTTATAGTCTCCATTCACCCAGATCCAGGTTAAATTGTTGGCGGCCTTGTGAATCCTTCTGCAATATGCCAGAGGATCAATATTATTTGCCTACAGTGGTTTTCTTTACAAATGCAGAAGTCTGGAGCAATGACGTTGTTTGACAAAGGTGATCCGTTAACTGGAGTGAAAGATTGGAAACAGGCACTACTGTAGCTGCTGGCCCTGTCCCCACCCAGTATTCTATATTAGGACAGAAATTAGAACCTTTTGAACATGCAAGGACAACATGATTATGGAAAAAGCTGTAAGCAGACCTTATTTCTGAAGCCAAAATATTATCTAGATTTAATCATATGGAAAAATGAAAGGAAAGCTGGAAGAGAAAACAATCGTGTGAAATCACTTTAACTCAAAAAAACCCACAGCTTACTTAGAAGTGCCTCATCTCCTCTCAGCTTCTACGTCACTTGTTTCTTTACTGTGTTTCCAAATAACGACCCTCTAGACTTGATTCCTAAAATGTAGGCCCGTTAACAAATTTTAGAACAGAAGGAATACATGGTATGTTTCAAGTTAAATAGTGAAATGATTATGATATGCTACTTTGTCATTTTTATGCAACTAACTTCAGCAGCTTTCATCTCAAAAACTATGATGAAGACTGGTGACAGATGAACATGCAGCGGGAGGGTACAGAAAAGCTGTTTTTAATTCCAGCCATTCAGAGCATACTGAGCTTCAAAAAGTCTCTAGGGCCAAATACAAAGAAGGAATCCATACCATAGCCGTCTCAAAGAATAACTTGCTTCCAGAAAAAAAGCTAAGCCATACGACTTCTGGGAAAATAGAAGAACTGGGGTTTTTTAGCCTCTTACTCATTTTACACACTTTTTTTCTTCACCAATGTTCTAACTTGACATACTCAACTCTGCTTAGTATCTTCATAACACCTGTGAATCTTCCCAAAGGTGGGGAGTTGACTATTTATATACTCAGTAGGAAGAAAATGCCTTTATTCTTACAAAGTAAGGTGAAGCTCTTGATTTAGCACATTAATTTGATCCCCAAAATTACATTAAATAAGCCAAATTAGTTTTTTCATTGGAATTCACATTTCACAAAAAGTCAGTGTCAGAAAAAAACATTTATTTTTTTTGCTTCTCCTTTCGTTGTTTTCAGTCCCTTTAGGAGAGAAAGGAGGGACTTTTTTACAAAATTGAGAACACAAATCAGAGTGGAAATACAAAAGCAGGACTAAAGGCAGAAGCTTTTCTTGGAGCCTCTGATCTCTGTTCTGGGCCTCATCCCTTCTCTGGCTGCAGTGCTGCTGTTTTGGCCAACAATCCTCCTACAAAATATGTTGCTCACAGAGAAACAAGGTCCTCCATCGCACCATTCAGCCACTAGGATTTTCCATCTGCTACCCTATATCCAGTATGAATACTGCCTCCAACATGGATTAGAATGCGGCTTGAAAACTTTGCTCTTAACAAAATTATATAATCGCAAAAAGTTTGAAAAACAACCATGTTAAGCATAAATACAAATGGCACAGGACAACCTTCTAGCCAGGACTGCAGAAGGAGGAATGACTTCAACAACTATCACTAAGGAGCTATTTAGAAAGAGCTGCTGTAATATATTGTTGCCGACAGAACATGACAGTACCTGCAGAAGTTTTGGGTTGGACTGCCTGGTGTATCACAGCACACTGCACAACTTTCGTGCTGAAACACACTGAACGATCTAGAAAGAAGAAACAAAACCCCTTTGGATAGTAAGGTAGCTCTTCGCTATTTGACAAGGAATCCCAGGGTAGACCTTCCCTGCTATTCTGTAGAGGAAAAAGTGCTGGCCATAGAAGTTAAGGGGCTCATGAACCCCACACTGAGGGAAAGGATAGAGACAACATCTAATCTGAGGGAATTAGTTTGAATGGTTAATTAATCAGAAGAATTGCGAATTGGGCATGGTAATCAATGTGTGTTGTCAATTACTCTGGGCCTGACCATAAAAAACTCACTTCATACTGGGTGCTTTGCAAAGCAATCATATAAGCTTGCAATAAAAGAACTGAGACAAATGGGTAGCAAATATTAGCATCACAATTTGCTTTTAAATAAGAAAGATGCAGCAACTGTGCTTTGGATTCTTCCCAAATAGTTAAGCCTGATGTGTCACCAGCCAAATTCACTCTCTATACCTCTTGGTTTTATGATACTAATCTTTAAAGTATTTTCTCTTCTACTGGGCTATTTTACTACCCTTTACTACCTTTTACTACTCTTTATCCACACAGAAGTTTTCTGTTGTTCACAGTGGGTGTATGATGCATTTTTCTTTGCACCTCATTCAGCTGAAGAACAAATATCTGAATAAAATTTACCACTTGAAAATGAAATGCTGTAAAAAACTAAACCCACAGGTTTGAAGTTCTCAGTGGAAAATTATTTCAAGTTCACCAGATAAATCAAATTTATATATTAAATAAGGAACCTCTTAATAAGTTTAAATAAACCCTCCTGGAAAATAGTTTATTTTTATGTTCTTTATTCCACCAAAACTGCATTGCAGTTTTCCAGTCTTTATATTTACATTATTTGCAACTCTTTCCATAAGTGCCAGTACAAATGTAACTGATGAAAATCCAGAATAGTCATACAAATGTTCCTGAAAGCAAGGTGCATTTCTGAGCAAATTTCTTCTGATGCGCAATAATATATATGTATATATTAACAAGGCTTCATAATATAAAATATCTTCCATGGCAAGCAAAACTTCCCCACTTACAGCTTATTCAGATTTCAGTTACATAGACTTCTGCATTTCAAGTTAGTGCAAATAATGAAAGTAAGAGCCTGAGCAGAATGATGTAAATACAATGGAACAAGAGACACAGCAAAATTTTACCAACTCCCTGCATACGGTTATAACATTTAATCAGTATATCATTAGTATTCTTTATATACAATGTATTTAAATAATTGGCTTGTCTGAACTATAGGCAACAAATTTACAAATTAAAATAAAATAACGTTTCACACAAATATGGAATGTCCAACAAAGATAGGAAAATAAAATGTATCTAGTAACAAAATGTTGTAAATCAAAAAGGTAAAAGATGTCTTCTCTGTCTTGGAAGATTTCAAGGCACTTTCTTGGCAAATCAGATTTCTCTCCTTAGTAGAAAGTCTGTAAGAGAAAAGGACATGCCATTTTATAACTAGTTTCAAAACACAGAGGCAGACCACTTAGTATAATTCTGTTTATAAATCAGAGTTTCCTGTGGATTGCATAAATCTTAAGATTAACTCCAGAATGCCAGTGGGTCTTGCCCTCTGTGAACACTAATGAGTTTTGCCATGGCAAATCCTCAGCATTGATGCTAAGAAGTTTAACACATAGTGGTCCATGCTGCTGCATCTTAACAAGGAAGTTTTCCATGCATAGAGTCATGGGCATTTCTAGATTATGGGTTTCATCAAATGCTTTACTTCCATTTGCAAACAAACCCCAAACCAAAACCAAAACATTAAAAGCTATAAGGCAAGTAACTGCTACAAAGTGTGTGCTTTGAACACCAGCTCTGGAGCTGCGACACCGCCCCTGCGAGCATCCTGGCAGCTCCCCAGGGCACAGCGCTGAGATCCCTGGCAGCCTGCTCCTGTCCGTGGCTTGTGTTACCAGCTCCCGCGGGAAGATGGGCTTTTCCCAGGCAAAACTTCATTTTTAACAGGAAAAGACCACCACGTCTCCTTTTTGTACCAGGGCACTTACAGGAGAGGGAGGAAAGTATTTGCATAATAGCACTGCAGTTTTTTATGAGGAAAATGCAGCCTATTTTAGTACATGCAGGAGAAATGCTTAAAAATAATTGTCAATCCTTTGAGTGGGAGAGCCTCCTCCTTCAAGGCAACCGAGAATCTTCAAGACTCTCTCAGATGTTAAAGCAAAGGCAAATTCCCCTACAGTAAACAGGAACTATTACCCTGTCCTCTCTAAGCTAGTGTGAGGTGGTGAGGAAAACAGATCCTCTGTGCCAAAAGATGGAGTAGAAGCAATCACAGAATCATGCTAGAAGTGTGACCGAGAGGATGAACACACATAACTCCTATGCTGTTCTCTATATTTGGAGGAAAGAGAGAGTGATTCCTGCCACCCTTCATCCTTCTCAGGAAAATGTTTCCATTCCAAGAAGATACTGGATGTGAATAAACATGAAAACCTGAGCCTGTCGAGCCTGTCTTATCTCTAGTGGAAACTAGCCACTCTATTTGGTGGAGGACCATGGTGAGGGAGCACAGAGGCAGCTTGGAAATACTTAGATCATAGCTCTACTTTTCCTATAATGTTTTCTTTATTTTTAACAAAGTAGAGAGAGAGACAGCTTAAATACAACTTCATGTGAACACAGTGCACATGAGCTGCTAACATTGCTTACCATTTAGATCTCCCTTTCCCACTTGTCATCTCTTTGAGTGTATTTTTGGCAGAAATATTAGAACACCTGGACTTGCAAATTATAGCAACTTTTGATCCTTTCGTATTTTAAAGATGGAAATAAGATGAGATGGATGCTTCTGTACTGTGTATATGGAGGCATATCTTTGACTCGTCCTCTTGAAAGAAAAGGAAAAAAAAGCATTGGAACACCCAGAAATCTTTCTGGAAGCCCTGAGCCATGAACCCAGAGGCGTAAAGGCACACAGATGAGGGAAAAACACAGACTAAATAGGCAGGCAAAAGTGCAGAAAATGAGAGTGTGTTGGGATGTTTTAGAAGGCTGAGATCTGAAAGAGAATACTTGTAAACAAGCACAAATTTAGGCACCTCAAAAAAAAAGTTTATAAAAAAAAAGGCATTCGGAAAAGGATTCCTGCCCTTAGTCATGAAAAGGAGATCCTGGCAAAGTAATGAGACCCCTAGTCAGTCTCTGGTTCACTGCCCTGATATATTCAAAACCATCTGCAAGACCTGGAAAGCAAGAGGCCAAAGAGACTGCAAACAGTTAATAAAAGAAAAGAAGAGAAAGAAATTATGACATTTCTTCTCAGCACTGAAATATTGCCATATTCTTCAAAGCATTTTCTCACAGCCACCAAAATGAATCCCACCTCCACTTGGAAATCAAATCAGCTAACACTGACTCATAGCCTACTCTTCATTTCTTATTCTTGATTAGTATGAATTGAAGTCTTGATGCAGGAAGAAATGACATACACAACTCCCCCAAACTCCAAGCTTGCAGTATTTGTCAGGAGGAGGTGGTGAACGGAAACTATCTTTGACGAAATTTAAATAAATGAAATTCACTGATTTTATATATTTTATTGGTCAGTAATAACCAGTGCAGTCTTTTAAATTACTGTTGGAAGTGTAACCATCTTATTGATATTCAAACAACTGGAGAAAACAGCTCACTTGAAGATGTTCCTTTTATCAGTGACAATGCTGTTTAATTAACACATTTAACATGCTATTCATGAACAAGAATGGACTGGCTCCTTCCACAGCCTGTTACTTGAAGCCTTTAGCTTTGTCACATCTTTATGTTCAGTTTACTTCCATCACCATGAAGTGGTATTAACTTTAGAGTAATTCTTAGGAGACAATCTGGGAATTGGAAGTGGTCCCAAAGATGCGTTAAGTGAGAGGGTATCTATGAAGATTTCATTGGCAGACCTGAGACCAAGACATTCTGCTTCTTCTGTGGATTAACAACAAAGCCCTCTTCTGAAAGGCCTGAAATAAATGTGTTGATGAAGTCCTCATGCATTTTTCTTTCACCAACCAGACTCCTTAAAATTTTGAACAGTAAGAGGTCACCCAATGCATAATTATGGACTATGGTGCCACAAATGACTTGTAGGAAATTACAGTGGGTCCTATCAGAGGTATATGTGCTTCTATGTATTTCCATGAGGAACTGGTCAGTCCTTACAGCAATACCAGAGCTGCATGTGGATGCACTCTGTTACTACGCATTTCTGTGCACATGCCTGACAACAAGGTACAAGTGTGAAATAAATCACTAGACCATTCAACAAATAAAAAAATGAGTGGGAAAAAATGATACTTACATAGCAAACATCCTAGGACTGTGTACACAAAGGGCTCATTGCTAATCTCGTTAGCAACCTTGCACACCTTTTATAATCTATAAAACAAAATTACCCACAGCAATAATGAATCTCAGTTGCCAGATGCCCTCAAAAAACTGCATAAAATTAAATGTAGAATTTGTACTTGAATTTCAGACGATCTACACAGTGAAACCATTCTCTGATGGAAATTCATGGAATTATGTGTGCAAGATGCAAAACTAGATTGTATCTTATCCTAGCCAGGTCTCTAGAGGTAATATGAGGGTAGTAATTAATTGCCTACCAGGTAGTTTCTTCCTAAGATGTAGAAGACCAGGTTTAACCCCCAACTTTACTTGAAAGAATTTAACTCATTAACTGGGAGGCTATTAAGGCAGCAGACTATGAGGTAATTTGAGGTCAGGCTCTTTCAAACTTTTTATTGTTCCACTTATTATTAACATTGATGGAAATCCATATTTTCCACGTCTAAGTACATCTAATCATCAGACTAGAGATACTCGTGTCCCACTTGCTATCTCTCTCTGTGGTGCCCTTGGTTCAAATGACCGCTTGGTTCAAGTGGCCCCTGAGCCACTACCGTCCTTTCTGATGGAAAGATCTAACTATTTGGTAACAACAAATATTTAGGTGCAATTTTCTTCTCTTGCTTGATAAGTATTTTAATAAAACTTAATAGAAATTTTGCCAGACAGCAAGAGACTGAATGCTAACCCTGGGTTCAGCTATTCAGGGAATGTTTGTACAGAATATAACCATGTCAGCAGGAGAGGAAGTAACTCATCCTCAGACATCCTATGCTGGCTAAGGTGTCCCTGAAAGAAAATATCAAACGCCTCTAAAGAGACAGGAGAAGATCCTGGCTATAATCAGCCTTGATAGCTATTCTAAACCCTGAATGCTGGATAACGTGGAGACAGTTCTGAGGATTTAGCTCTCCCTTTTAGATCAACAGAACATTTCAGGTTGAATGAAACTCATTGTCTGCTTTGGGTTTGGTTGACATAAAGAAGAAAAAGGAATCTGCCTTGGTTTTAATTGCATTTTTTATTCTACATTTTGTTTTGATAGTTGAACCTAAAAATCAGTTCTTCACACAGTCCTAACCACAATCTTGGTTTTAAATTTAGAGAAAAGCTATTTAATTAGAAGAGAAATATTATGACTGTGTTTCTACACAAATAAAGTGAAGCACTCAGGGAACACAGGGGAGTCCATATAATATTCATATACTCTGGATCCATGTATCAAGATATGCAATATGCAACATGCATGGTATTTTTGTTATGCAGTATGTAATAGATATATGTCTAACCTACTCATATGTCTACTTACAAAGCTATACGTATATCTTTTGAGGATCAGACATGGATTTCTATATTCCAACTTCTGATCAGTGTAAGGGTGGATGGAGATGAGGGCTGCTCCAGCCCCTTTCAAAAGCCAGATCCTCTGAGGTGCTGAGCTTTGGTGAGAGAGCATCTCAGCTGTTCACTTAAAGTGCTTACCATCTTTCTAAGTGATGCAGACAAGAAGTGTCATTATTTTTTCATGTTAAATCCTGAAAAATTTCCAAAGCACCCTGGTCCGTAGTTTGTGCTTATACATCACTAATGAGATTCACCTTTTCTAACTAAATGGTATTGCTTAGTTTCCACTCACTTTATTTGAATTGTCCATTGCACTAGGGAATGCTGAGTAACTTCTTTTTAAGGGACTTCCATTTTATTTGGATTTTGTATGTTTCTTTGTTTTATCTATTTAATAATATCTTAGGACAGTTTTATTTTTCAATCTCTGTGACAAAATTACATTCAGGCTGTGTTAAAGCAAAACTTCTATGGATCTCATATTGGAATATTGTTTGATAGGAACTGCATGTATCAATAACAGAAATGATGAATTAATTGATCTTATGTTTTTTAACAATGGGCATATAATAGAAACTTATAATCACAAACTGAAATATAGTAAAAAACCAAGATGTAACCATACTATTGATCATTAAGTGAAGGCAGAGAATGGTTCAGATTTTATCTTATTGCACAAGTTAATAAGTAGAGGTAAAGGGAGCAGGAAGGAGAATATGGTTTCATATCTGCCTTCTGCATAAGAATACCCAACTGGTTTTTCAGAGTCTAGTTTTCATTTCGTTTATGTTAGTCTCACTTTGAAGGAACTCCATTATATGCAGCTGACTGCAAGTGCATTAATAGAAAATCTCTGTATATTAGAAGACCTTGGGCATTTTTTGTAGTATAGTGCTAAAGTAAAAAGCAACAACTACAAAAGGACCCGCACATCAAACACTTAGTAGGAATAGCAGGCTGCTTGTAAACAAGTATCACAGCTAGCATTATAAGGTACTTTAATTACTACTTACAGGCTGGTGTTGAGCAGTCTCTTGTGTTGTGATACAGTCGATGAAAGTGCTTGCTACACTCTGATGAAAATGTGACTGGCCCTGTTTGAAAGTAAGCAGAAGTTAACCACATGCTTTCAATGTCACTGCTTTGGAACTTCAGTGAATGACGGCAACACATGGAATTAAGTCTTTTTTTTTGCTAAAATTACATCTAGTCTTTTACTACACCTTAAACAATTACGATGCAACACAAGTATATCAATGCTACTGAAATAACAGAAAGAAATACTATTGCTACACTTGCTCATTATCTGAATAACAGAAAAATGGCCCTTGGAAATGATGGACTGGCTTAGCCTTGAAATTCTAGTAATGCAAAATTAACAGTAAAATTTCTTATATGGTGAAAAATAGAATGGTGCAACTACAACAGAATTTAGTTTGCTCGGTAGTCATCAGTAGTCTAATGTAGAAGGAATAATGTAGGTGGAATGCAGATATTATTTTTAAAGATAAATACTAGCAACATTTTAAGCAAACAAACATCTCTAAGCATTGGAAAGATGAAGTCGTTTCATGTACTAATGCTTCTGATTTGCATATAGATTGTTTATGAAGTTCTTAATATACAATGTGGGTGCTGAGGAAAAAAAAGACAGCTGAATAACATCTAGAAACCTGATCTCCTGCTAAAGTAATCCTAGCAAGAAAGGGTGCAGATGTGCAGAGGGCAGCATGTGTTTCAGTGCTTGGGTGAGGCAAATTCCTGTGTGCCCAGGGTGTAGTGTGCTGTGCATCTCTCCTTCCAGCCTGTGCTCCCTTCTCTGGATATATAGTGTCATCTGCCTGCATTCATATTTGATAAGAATATATAGCTACTGGTCTCCAAAACATGGCTCAAAGGTTACAAGTTACCAAAGAGCCCTTCCAGAGTTGCTGATGGCCCCAGGAAGGTATTACTGATGACATCCAAGTTGAAAAGGAGAGAAAAATGTAGTATTTGCATCATGTAACCTGCTTAGCAATACTACCACTGACAGCTGGGGAAGAGTTTCCTGTGATTTGGACAGAAGACACTGACATAAATTGACACTAACTGAACAAGACTAAATTTAACTTACATCCTCTAAATTCAGTACAAATAGGAACCCTAAATAAGAATAGCTTGTTTCAAGCAGTGCTACAAAAGGATCCATATGAAGTACGCTGTGTTGAGGAAGATAGCAACCATTTCAGGGCAAAAATTATTTATTTCACAACTGGAAAGGTAGTTTATCAGCCTGCAAAAAGATACCAAGCCAGTTCTCTCTGGATAGTGGAACCAAACTACCAAAAGCTTGAGAGAAGATTCCTCTCTATGACAGTGAACAGACTTGAACATTAGATATATTTTACAGTAATATGTGGATTTCATTAGATTTTTTCAGCCACAAATAAGCTTTTCAACAAACTGACAAAGCAGCCTTTGCAATTTTGAACTGGAAGATTGTTGCCATTTTTTATCTGAGTGAGTAATTAGGCTCAAGAGAAAGTACATAATTTGAAATTATCCAAGATATAAGGAGATACCATCAGCCTTTGTCACTACATAAATTCCATGTCCCTTCAGTTAATAAATGGTTTTCTAGCACTCTTCCTTGCCATCAAAAATAAGCTGTTAATTTTATTTGTGCCTTACAGAGCACTCTGTGTCAGCTGGCTTTTCAAGCTGAATTGATAGATAGCTTTATGACTCACAAGATTATTTATGGTTTTTCCTATAGTCGAGGACTGTTACTTATGGTTCTTATTTGGCTTTAAAATGGGTCTACTATTCTTGGCATACTAGAAGTGTAAAATAATTTTCTTAACCCTGAAACTGTAAAGATAATGGACTGTAAAGATAATGTTGATTTCCCCTTCTCTTTTCTTTTTCACAACTTCCTCAGTTTAGGATGTTCCAACTCTTGAACTGGTGAGGAGTACATCTGAACAGTTTACTTAACTAAGGCTGATAGACAAAAGGACTATGATTTGAACAGAATCAAGAAAAACAAAGTTAGGCTGTATTTTAAGAAAATGCTTGAGGATTAGAGGACCTAATAAAGCTGTGG
>VZTV01101014.1:0-26003 GCA_013400875.1 Anhinga rufa
GTGTCATATTCCCTCTATTTTTAAAGCATGCTCATTTTCTTCTTATTAGGTTAGTTGTTCACCTACAGAAAGTAATCTGCTGTTTCATAGCTTAGTTTATTAACAGAAAGATTGGGAAAGTGCACATAAGCAGGTTACTGGGCTGATACGATTGCTGGGTCATAGTACTTGTAAAATAGGTTATATCTCTCAACGGCTAATGGAAATGTGTTTTGCCACAGTGCTGGAATCTCACACAAGGGTTTCTAAGGACATGCAGTATGACAGATGCCAGCACTGGCCAATGGCATGGCAGATGTGGAGGCTCGGTGCAGAGCTCTCTGCTGCTTGCTGCTTGGTTCTTGTGGTGCAGGTCCCTATACCTGTGCGCCCTGGATGCAACAGCAGCTCTTACCCTTTGTGAAGCTCCTTGGCCTAAAAATCCTGCACTCTTAAAACATAAGCATTACTGATGACACAATCCCAGTGTAAAGAAGGTTAGTCAGCCAAATACTGACTCTCTAAATAAATCACAATAAAAAAATTCTATATAAGCATAGGAATCGCTGTAAAAGAAGACAAAGTGAGGGAGCTCTTTTGGATTAGGGAAGGAATCCTTCTCTGTTTTGGTGGCAACCAGTGTATAAATTCTTAGTCTGCTGTTTCTTTAACTTACTGGAGTTGTCAAACAACTGCCAGATGAGGTATACACCTTCTGAGACAGCAGTGGCACTCCTTCACTATATGAAAGAGACAGGTTGGGATTCATGTTACCATTACTGTGTCTGTTGGGGCAGAAAATAATTTCACACAGTTAGAGCTTTTCCTGTGAGAAAGTTCAGGGAACAGCCTTGGTTATTAGCCGAGCTGAACTACGCACCCACTCTCAGTAGTGTATGCAAGGGTTGCACATAGTATAACACAAGACATGGATCTTGAATAGACCTGTAAGTACAAACAAGATCTCAGGGCTGTCAGAAACCGTGTGACTATCTGCTCTAAATGAAAGGCACCATACCTTGTCACCTTGTGTAACAACCA
The DNA here is from genome assembly GCA_013400875.1 of Anhinga rufa. NCBI lineage: Eukaryota > Metazoa > Chordata > Aves > Suliformes > Anhingidae > Anhinga > Anhinga rufa. The sequence goes on from VZTV01101014.1 coordinate 1,021, forward strand.
TAAAGACAGGCATATACGTATGCATGTATCCTAAGGGGAAGGTGGTAGAAGAAGCATATGGCAACTGTCAGTTGCCTTGCTTGGTACACTGTTAATGATGAGAAGAAGAACCTGCAGATAATAGGAAATGGTATCTATATCAGAAGGCTAGGATTTGGACTTCAGGCTGGGGAAAGTGGTTGAACTTAAGCATTTAGTTTAAAATGTAACTTGGATCAGAATGACACCTCTGTGGTTCAGTTACCTGTGTATACAGTACTCTGTGCTAAGCTGCATATCCACAACGTGTGCATGAACAAACTACCTTCTGGCTTGTTGTCCAGTTTTTCTGGAGAATCAAAGAGTTCAGTTTGGCACTCTCAGTCATTTTTTCCTCCTCCTAACCACATCAAGAGCATTCCTAGCATTTTCGCTAGGAGTTTACAATCATTTCAATCATAACTTGAATAAAAAATGTTGGCATTTGTCAACAGGTTTATAAAATCTTCACCTGGAATCTCTCTTTTCTTGCTAATGAAAAACACCTGACTGCAGAAAAGCATTAATTGACATAAAAGTGCTGGCAACGCAGCATGCAAACAGCAGATTTGATCTTGAGAACTGTGCCCGTACCATGGCTTTACTACTTTGGCTTTTGTACACTAAATAGCTAAACACAGCTGGCTACATGAGGTTGCCCCTTCTGCTAGAGAGCTTCAAGGAGATGGGGTGTGAAGGGGGCTGCCAACATCCTCCCACCCCACCTCCCTCTGTGGGAATAAAGGAGAAGGAGCAGTGAATGAAAATGGAAAAGAATGAGCAGGAAGGGTAAAGAGAAGATGAAGATGTGTGGCAGTTGTCCCAACACAAAGTGGGAGATAATGGTATTTGTTTGGAGAGTGCCACTCCACACCTGGCAGGAACAGGAAGCCTCTGCAAAATTTGTTCTGTATTCCAAGAAATACAAACATATTAAATCAGGCACTGATAATGGTGATGTCAGTGTATAATTTTATTACCCTATTCTATCATCCTAAAAGCAACTGCTGAAAGTTGTTGCAGTTTGTTTTTGGAAACAGAACCACCTCTAGAGAGACATTTGTACATTTACAGTGCCAAATGCCAAAGATACATTGCCCCTCTTCATGTAAATGTATAGATCACACCTCAGAGAAGGCTGAATTAAGCCCTTTTGCTAATTAATCAGCTGTGACACCTTCATTTCTGAAGAAGCAGAATGGGAATCCTTGGGATGGGGGCTTGTTATTGCAGCAGCATTCAGAGAAGATGTTAATGGCGAGGTGCAGAGATGTTTTATTAACTCAGAATAACAGCTGCACCAGGAAAATTTAATTAACTTTTTTCAACCATACAAACATTTCAGGTTGAGACTGCTAAAGTCAGTGAAGAGATTTAGGCCTATCACCAAAGCTAACAGCTGGAAACCCTCAGATACAGTCAGTTTCTAAGGCATTGGTGAGATAGGATAAGGCAGGAGGGAACTCAGGAGGAGTTATCTGCTGTTATTTAAACTAAAAACACAGGAAAAATCCAGGCAGCAGAATGTGATTTGGGACAATAGCCACTTCCTGAGCTGAGCTGTGTGCAGCCCCTGCCTGTGGTGACCTGACCTGCTCTTCCTGAACGGGTAAGTGTCTGAGAAGGACTGCAGAAGTGAGGTCATATTTCAAAAGGATTTGTGGTAGCAAGCACAAGTTCATGTGCACACCTAATCCCACCCAAAGTGAACTGCACTTCAGAGGTAACCTCTGAGTGGTGGAAAAGTGTCAGATTGTCCAGCATTCATGGTCACACAGGGAAATGTGAAAGGGGCTCTGAATACAGCACTGGGTCTGTTAGGGAGGTTTGCAATGCCAGTGGACCATGAGCTTTGTAGTGCAGAACATGCCCAGCCCAGTCCTGTTCCCTCACCTTCCTTCCTGCATGGCCCCCTTCCCAAGAAAAAAACCAACCACAACATCAATCAGTCCACCTGTAGCTGGCAACACATAACCCAAACACCTGCATGCCAGGCGCAGCTGGATGTTTGCTTCTATTGACCCAGCATAGTGCAAGCTGTGTACTGATTGTTTGATCTAGGTGGTTTGGGAGAAGGGAGCACTGGAGAATAATTTGCAGCAAAATTAGGAAGCTGTGTTTTCCCTGGCTGCCTTAATTTCCCTCCTCTCTTTAAAATTCTCCTTGCTTTTTAACAACACTTGCTTTGGGCATGTGCTTGTGGTGAACCTGGGGAATTTGTTTTGTTAAAAGAAGGCATGTGTGCCTGCCAGCCAGATTTTCCTCTGCTAGCATAAAATCAGATGCATAGTACAATCTCTTCTAGATAAAGAGGAGTCTTTGGAAGTGGAGTGTGATTAAGAGTAAGAGGAATATATTCCCTGCACAGATGAACAAGTCATACAAAGTGACATCTGAGGGAACTGGAGAAAGGCAACAGAACAGTGAAGGTGTGCAAAGGAAACAGGTCCTTCAGTGGAGCCTTGGAGGTGAGAATGTAGATGAAAAAGTAACTGGACACAGGAAAATGCAGAAGATAGGTGGAATGGGATGTGACTATCAGTGCAGTAAAGATATGGACAAAAAGAATGACCGGCCATATTGGGGGACTTCTGAAGGAAGGAAAATGACAATAATGAGAAGAGAAAGAATAGTACATGGAGATGTGTAAAGTAAAAGCTATAATGACATGGCATGAAGAGGATACTCTGAGGAAGTGGTTGGACTAAACAATCTTTTGAGGTCCCTTCTGATCTGAATGGTTCTGTGGAAGCAAGCAAGCCTACAAGCAATTAATACATTAGTGAATTATTATAATTATATTTGTGTTTTGGAAACACTTGGAAGCTTCATGGAGTCAAACACCACTGTTGCAGGGTGCAGCATATACAGATAGGCTTATGCCCTGTGCAGAATATACACATATGTAATTCTTCTTACCCCTTGTTTTATACTTTTGCTTTGTCTCACTAAGTTTGAAGGATGGTTGACACACCATCAGGACAAGATGTCATCCAGGGAGACCTGGACAAGCTGGAGAGGTGGGCCTGTGAGAACCTCATGAGGTTCAACAAGGCCAAGTGCAAGGTCCTACACCTGGGTCAGGGAAACCCCTGGTATCAATACAGGCTGGGGGACGAAGAGATTGAGAACAGCCCTGTGGAAAAGAACTTGGGGGTACTGGTGAGTAAAAAGCTGGACATGAGCCAACAATGTGCACTTGCAGCCCAGAAGACCAGCCGTATCCTGGGCTGCATCAAAAGCAGCGTGGCCAGCAGGGCGAGGGAGGTGATTCTGCCCCTCTGCTCTGCTCTGGTGAGACCCCATCTGCAGTGCTGCGTCCAGCTCTGGAGCCCCCAGCACAGGAAGGACATGGACCTGTTGGAGCGGGTCCAGAGGAGGGCCATGAAGATGATCAGGGGTCTGGAGCACCTCTCCTATGAGGACAGGCTGAGAGAGTTGGGGTTGGTCAGCCTGGAGAAGAGAAGGCTGCNTGAGAAACCTGCTGTAGTTGAAGATGGGGCCTCTAAAGACCCCTTCCAACCTAAGCCATTCTATGATTCTATGGCATTAATATCTTTGGCTGTTTGTGATACTGTAGTCAAGTAAACAGAGTATGACAAAAATAGTAGAAAGTGTGTCTCTAAAACAGTAAGCAAAGTAATCAACTTTCCCTCAAGTAAGAAACTCAGTGGGTAGTTTTCCAAAGTGTTAGGGACAAAATTGTCCCAGTTAGGGAAAAAATTTTCAAAGTTCGGCAAAGTGTCACCTAAATAGAGTAGCCAGATGTTAAGGTGTGCACCTATTTAGCTATTTCATTTAGCTATTTAAACAAGAAAGCCTGTTTCTGAAAGCCTCTCCCCTCGTGGTTCCTGATCATTGGCTTATCTGAAAAAAAAAGTCCCTTGAAAAAAAAATTAATATGTGATCAGATCTGGACAGCACAAAAAAAACCCACAAAACCCCTAACAAACCAACGTTGTTGGGGTTCTATTTCTTCTGCAATAGAAAATGGTATAGTAAACTCTTCATTCCCTCAGTCTTATTGAGAGAGTACTTTTGTTGGAGAAGGATGAACTGATTGGCATTGATTTTGTAGTATCACACTTCTATATATTTTTCTGGCATGTGGACCTTTTGCCTGTGGAAAACCAAGGCTCCTGATCCTCTTTTTCAGTCTCCTCTCCATAGTTTCACAAAATTGTAGTGGGGTGGCTACTGAACCGGTATAAACAGCCATGGCTCTGTTCAGGGCACTGAACATAGATTGCACCTTGCAGCCAAGTATCAGCTCCTAACTTTCCATGCATGCAAGCTCTTCCTCGCGGCTAATTGTTACCAGTGTCTTTGTGGGCAAGAGGGGCAAAAGACTTCTCCCCAAGTACTTCAGCTTACAGTTGAACTGTGTTGTAATTTTATGTCTGCTTTTCTAATCTGTTTTGAGTGGTGTCTATAACCGATCTTTCCTAGAAGCAAAAATCACTGAACTCCTATGGGAAAAGGCTCAGGCTTCTTGAAATACATTTGGGAGCTTTGAGATGGTTAAGACTTCAGCATTCCCAAAGATTAATGGCTATTTCTGTGGTTTTCAGCATACTTCCAAAGCAACAGGAATTGAATCATCTAGAAAGTGACCAGCCAAAAAATCTAGAGCATGGTGGAAAGGTCCTTAAAATATCTGGTGTTGAGAGTAGTTGTTTGGCTTTTCTGGCATCACTTAAATAAGATGGTTCTCATTATAATCTCCTTCTACTCTCATATCAGGTGGCTGCTTTTCACATGGGCTATGCCAACTCACCTCATTTTGAATCCCAAGATACTTGGTGATTTGTTTAGATCCCCTATTGCAGTATTAGAATATATGATAATCTTAAAATTCATGCAGCTTGTTCTAAAGTAAGTTTCTAGATCCCATGTGTGTGAAAGAAAAGCTTCAAAATGTGGCACAGGTATGCCTGAGAGGCTCAGAAACCCATGGGCAAAGGAAAAGAATCACATGCTTTTGTATGTGGTCACATAATTTCTGAGTTAAACACACATAAAGTTCCCCTCTTTCCTCTTGCTTGCTCTCTCCAGATCACTTCACGTTCAGCTGATGTATCTGTTTGTTTATTCACCTTTCCAGCACACATCACTCACAAGTGTGTTGGCGGTTCCTGTTAGAGAAATGAGCGCTACCAAACATGTTATTGCTGTTGCTTATCACCTGAAAAGGACAACCAGAAATTGTTCTGTGGTCATTTGGACATTATGCAATGGGGGCTGAATGCGTCTTTGTTCCAGTTACCAAAAGCACTAAAATACTACTTTCTGAGAGCTGAAGAACAAAATAGTGTCTTTGGAAACATGCATCTGTCAAAATCTTGAAGCCTTTCTCATTGCATCCAGTTCTGAAGGAATATTTTTAGCTGTTGAATTTAGCCCTTCAGAACGTCTTGTGGTTTCTTCCAGGACGGAGCTCAATAAATTACTCTCTTCACAAACAACCAAAGTGTGGTTCAGTGGTTCGGCTCTCCTGCAGGGTTCAGAAGTTCAGAGCACAAAAGCCCATCTCAGTGTCCATCTTCCCATACACAACCAGCTATGGTTTCCACGGATGGGGTCCAGGCCATGGACGTTGTGAGGGTCCCTGCCAGTAGAGCGCTCTGCAGCAGCTTTAGAGTAGAGGAGCTGATGTTTATGTCCCTCGTGTCTCTGACACCTCTCTTTAGACTCGGGCAGAAGCCAGTCCCAAAAGGAGCACGCGTGCTTACACACACACACACACACCCGGCTGCCCTGCCATGCACACACACGCACCAGGGGCATCCAAGCTTGTGGACGTTTTTCTCTGCTGCCTTAATTAAATCAACATTGTTTATTACGTGAGTCTGTTTTCTTTCTTTCAACACCTCTGTTTTTAGGTTATAATTCCTTTATATCTTCATTGTTTTTTAGTAATTGGACAAAGTGTTTCCCAGCTTAACTTTTTAGCAAATGGCAGGAATCCCAGCAGCCATGTCATGGGGCCAGGATTTCAGTATTTCCAGAGCCACACATTTGTCCAGGATATTTATGTCATATTTAGCTTGGTTACTAGAAGCAGAATTTTAAGAGTGGAAAAAAATTATACTTTTTTTAAAGTGTAGATGTACTTCTTACAAATATGGGATTAGTACCTCAGCAGCTATGGGTTTGACTCTGCAGCTATGGGCTAAGGCTGAGGCCCTGGGCCCAGCTGTGGCAGCTGAACCTCAACTACAGCTGGTGGGTCTGGCCCTGGGGGGGCTTCTCATACATTGCGGTAGCAGTTCAGTGTCAAATCCCTCTCCCTAAAATCCCTGGTGTAGAAACGATGCCTGACCAAAATGTGACACAGCTTGGAGAAGCCCCCAGAACCTTTCCTCGCACCCTCCTGGCCAGGCTAAGCCAAGGGCTATAATCCAGCCCTTATGATGCTGTAGCTTCAGCCACCTCTACCGTGTCTGGGTAGGAAAAAGAGGGTTGCTTGGGTCCCCCTTTATTTCTGAACCCAAGAAAAAAAAAATCAAACCCATGTGATAATGTTTTTCCGTCACTTTATTTGGGGTTGTGTAAACAGTTTACAGAGATAAGTGGCTTCTGACTAGACTTGAAACTGAGACTTTAAAATCAGTTAGTAAGCAGGCCTCCTATACGTCTTTGCAGATACCAGGCATGGAGGCTAATGTGTGAATGCTGCAAGTTTCTGACAACCCTTGCTGCTTACTAACACTAATGGGGCTTGAAATTGTCTTCATAGAATCAGGCCCAAAAAAATTCCAGTACAGCCATCTTGGCAGCATCTGTAAGTATATATGTAGTAAGTGTGTGCACTCAAATCCTTGCTGTCCCTTTGTTTTTTTTGCCAAAACTCATCCTTTGTACAAAACCAGGTGTATTTTGCTGATGTTTCTTACAAGTCTCTATAATCCCTGTACGTTTGGATGATTCTCAGTGGAACTGTACCTGCAAGACTATATGTGATTTTACATTACTGACTTTTATACTTGTTAGGATCACCTACCACAACAACTAAAAATACTTCTGCCTTGCTCCCTTGAGGGAGCTCTGGGTACATTCATAGTCAACCTGAAAAACACAGCCTGAATTAAAAGTGATTTTTGTATGTGCAGTTCTTGCAGGATCAGCCTTTAGGTGGATATCCAGCTTTGCTCATACAGTTTTAGATACAGTAAATGTATTTGCAAAGTCCCTCATATCCTTTTTATCAAAATGAATATTGCTGAAATGCATGTATTCCTGATATCAAAATAATGATGAAATGCAAGAAGGTGAAGCTTTCACTCACAAAATGAAATCACAAAGGAGAAAAGGATGTTCAAATTAAGACTAAGGCTATATCTGGGGTCTTGATGGACTTGTGAGGTCTTCAAGGCTGGGTACATGCCCAGGTAGCATCCTGACTCTGTGTTGCACTGTGGCAGTGCTGTATGCCAGCTCCCCTCCTGTGGCATGCTTTCCAAGAAAGAAATCCTGGGCCTGTGGGCTGTAAAGGATTCAGGGTAAGCTCTGGTCAGAGACCCAGCCTGGACAATTTGGGACCAAGGACTTTTGCACTATTTGTTCTTTGGGAGAAAAGCAAACAGAAGGGGCCATACAGAGTGTAGCCCCTGCTCATTTAGTCATAGGTTTTGAAATGTGAGACTTGACGGCATCTGGGTGCCTAAATCCTCCTGATACGTGGATCGGGCTCTACCTGACTTTCTGGCTTTCCATTTTCCCTGGCTGCTTGAGGTGCTCCTCTGCTCATGTTCACAACTTTTCCAGTCTCAAGAGGATGGTGCAGCTTTGCACTATGCATATGTCTGCACCTGAACAGGACCCTCAAAATAGACACTTCAGCTGAGCTCTGTGGGAAGACTGTGCTGCTCAGAAAATGCCCATGGAAACTACTACTTTAATGCAGCAATAGGAAAACTCCTCTCCCTTGATTTCATATTTACTTTCTGCTTTAATTTTTCAGTAATGTAATAGGGATAACAATAATGCAAGAAGTTCAGTTTTAATTCTTTCAGTCTCCCCCTATCACACTGCTTATGAGGGTATCTTACTGACCAGGCCAAGCTGGACACAGTTCCTTCATCTCGTCCTGAAGTTGTGTCAATATGATAAAATTTCACTAGACCAGCATGACAGGTTGATTTTGTGACTTGAGGTGATCAGAAAGGAGGGTGGAGTCAGGGATTTTTGTCTGGGTTCCAGGGACTTTTAGTGTATTTTACATCAAATAAGTATTAGATAAAAGGCAGAAATAGTCTGGGGGAGACTGATGACTAATTTTAAGTTGCTCTTAACTCAGTGTATTGACATTGAACAGATCCCTAAAGTACTTCGGTTTCTGATCCCATTTTATTTAGCTTGCTCTGTTGAAAGCTGCTAGGTATTGTCCATCACTTGGGAATTCTGTTATGGAGGCCATAAACCTAAGAGACATTGCACCTCCTAGGTTTTAAATACTTACCTCTTTTATTAGATATGCTTCTTGATCCCTTCTGCCCAGCTTTGACAAAATCCGTATTATTGGCATGTCTTTATGTAGGGACACTATTTGTAGTATTAATATTTAAAACATTCAGAGCCTCAGCTGTTTTAAACTTGCAAAGCAGCACTGGCATGAGCAGTGGCCCATGGAGATAAAGGGGAAAGTAAGCAGTTTGAGCAAGAGGCTTTGAGGTTAGACCTACTTTTAGCTTTCCTCCTACCTTGCTTAATTTCCTTGAGGAAGACTATTTCTATCTGGACTTCAGTTTACTCATCCATTAAAGATGATGAGACTTGCTGTACAGAGGTGTTGTGAGGCTTAATGAGTGTTCACTGGAAGCCCTCCACTCCAAGAATGTTGAAAGGGGACATGAAATGTTTGTCATAGAGGTTAAGATAGAACTGTCCTATTCCTTTTCTGTCTCTCTTCCCTTCATGTTCCTGCTCATCTTTTACTCTGGTTCAGGCTCTGCAGGAAGCCAAGTGTACTAGTTAAGACAGAAGAAAACTAACATAATGAATAAATCAAATAACATCTGCTGGATTTCTGAGTTGAACTGGCTTACTGGGCAGTTAAAGTAAGGCAGCAAAGGCAACAGGTCGGACTCTATAGCTAGGAGTCAGAGAGGGGAGAGGAATGAGTTGGGAAGGGAAAGGGAAGGAGAGAAGGTGGAGTGGGACCTTGCTGATGTTATCTATCCTCATCCTGGCTATAAGATATTAGACCTAGTCCAAATATAGCAAAAAGATAATTTCAGACTTGCCTCCTGGGTGTTTCTTCCAACTTTGTCTGCAGCGTCTTGCTATTTGGCCACTCTCAGAGAGAGACACTACATTAGAAAAGTTAAGCGTCATACTGGAAAGTATGAACAGATGTATAGACTACCAGACAAATGAAATAATCTTTTCTCACTGCTCGATACTGGTAAAAGCCCAATCCCACACTTCAAGACAGACAAACCAGATAAAGTCGAAAGAAAGGCAAGGAGAATATTAGAGGTCTAGAACTATGAATGAAGAGGAAACTTTGGAAGAATTGGGTTGGATAATCTAGAAACCGTATAACATTCTCCAAAGATGCAAAAGGCAAAAAGTAAGGGAACAATCTGGCCCCATGTCTACTGTGGATAGGACAGAAAATTGACTAAATTCTCAGGAAAAATATTTAGGTTAGAGATTAAAGAATAGGTTTTAATGGTGAGGACAGTTGAGCCTGTGGGCATGTTGCTCAAGGACATCTTGGATTCTTTTAATTTAAATGTGTTAAAGAACAGGTTAGACTAACAATTCTCATTTGCAATGAATTCCAAGTAGAACATGCACAAAAGGCAGACAATGTTGTGTTGATGGTTTGAACTGATACCTCCTTGCTTTATATTTCATCTTTCTCCCTCTTGTTCATTTATTCTAGTGCACCCAGAGATCAGTTAAGCATTCATTTTTTTTTGGCATTGTTCTTCTTTTTAGATCAGTTGAAAGAAATTTTTCTCCCAGAGGATAATTTACAGAACTGCAGAATCACAGGACACATCAGGTTGGAAGGGCCTTCAGGAGATCTGTAGTCCAACCTCCTGCTCACAGGAGATCAAGGTCAGCTATGAGGTCAGACCAGGGCTTCATCCATCTGAAAACCTTCAAGGATGAAGACTGCACAACCTCTCTGGGCAACCTGTTCTGCATCTTGAATGTCCTTATGGACAGCTTATTGAAGTTTTTCTTCTGCTGGCCCTAACACTGGATGCACTTTTCTATATGGTGTCTTAGAAGGACTGAGTATAGGGAAATATTCCCTTCCCTCAGTAACTGGCTATGATCCTGTTGATAAAACCCAGAATGCTGTTGCTGATCTCCTTCATGTCTTTGCTGCCAGGGCACCCTGCTTTTGTTCTGCCAAGACCCTCAGCCCCCTTTCAGCACAGTTGCTTCCCAGCCAGTCCCCAGCCTGTAGTGTCACAAGGGGGTTCTCCTTCTGTGGTGTAGGAGTCTGCATATGCCCTCCTTGAATTTCATAAAGTTCATGTTGGCCCATTCCTCCAGTCCATTTCTGTCCTTATAAATGGCAGCACTGCCCTTAAGCCTATCAGCTGTTCTCCCCTGCTTTAGTGTCATCTGCAGGCTTGATGAGGGTGCACTCCATCACCTGCTCCAGGTCATTGGCAAAGATGTTAAACAGAATACAACTTCCAAACAATATATTCCTTCTAGTCTCCTATAATCAGGACCACCTTGTAGTCAGTACATTTGTTTCCAGTAAGAATAGGTGCTGGTTAAGAAGTGTCTATTGTACTCCAGGCAGGTGGCAGCTGTGGAAAAATAAGAATCTTTTACTACTTAACCAGCTATATTAAAACTATGGAAAAACGTCTGACCAAAGTAATCAATCTCTGTGGTGGCCTGGTAAACAGAACACATACATTCTGACTTGCATCTGCACTGTGCATTATTTTTTCTTGTGATATTACTTACTTACCGTTGCCAATTAGGAGGTAATTTTCTTATATTACATCACTAAAGAATGCACTGCTTGATCAATTATCCCCGAGTGAACTGAAATGCAATAGCTGATAACCCACATTTTTATTTTGCGACATTTATTTAATTTTGTTAGCATGTGTCTGTAGGCACATTATGGTAGAAAGACTTTAATGAGAACAGTTTGTTGATCCTCTGAATTCTGCATGTACTTGCTTGTTCTTATTAAGCAGGCATTCTGGTCTACAGAAACAATCGAAACCACCTGCATTTCCTTTGAACCAGAGCCTTGCTTTCAACTGAGCATCCTAGTGTTGTAATACCTCATCATACGCACAGTAGGAAAAAGCACTTACACATTTCACTCCCTCTGTGTGTATCCAGTGAAAATTTGCCAGGCACGTAATCATGCATGTGTCATTACAAGAGAGCAAAACTGATTTAGTCAGTCTTTATTTATTTTTAAACGAGGTGCTTAAACTGCGAGGCAGGGCCTGGGTGTGGGGCAAAGAGCTGTGCGGCCACGTGAGTGAACCGTGGAGCTCCATGCTGGCCAGTAAGTAAATCCCCTTGGCATGAGCCAGACCTGATCAGAAATATATGAGGCTCTTGAAGCCAGATAGCCATACTGAGTCAGTGCAGCACTTGTACTGGTTAGCCCTGGTGGAAGGCTAAACTCTGCCAGACTTGGGTTGAGCTTCTCAGCACCACATCTGTTCTGCAGCAAAAATGTGCCCTGAGAAGTCTGAATTTCCAGCGACTATTGACGAGCCTCAAGGGGTTTCCAGTATCTTGGGACACTCAGTACTTAACAGGGAATTACCAGCTGCCCACTGGAGCTCTAATGTACCAGGGAAGGAACACGTAGTGCTTTGGCCATGGGCTCTGCCTACTGAGTGGATCCTATGGGTTTGCTGTCTTGTTCCTCCCTGCCCTAAAAAAAAATGTATTTAAAAGCACATTTTTAATCTCATTTCAAGGGCACAAAGAAAGCACTTCTCCTTGTCAGAGCAGTCCAAGAAGAATATATGTAATATGTTGGGACTAGAGACAATAAGTATTTGTATCCTTAGAAGTTATAAGCCATACTTAATGGCAATGATGAGTTTTACAAAGCAAAGCAAGTAATGATTAAAATACAGATGGCTCAGTTCAAAGACTGTATAAAAAATTGTGCCTGATTCTGGCCTCACCCTCAGTTTTCTCTAGCATGTCATGAGAGCTTGAAGTAAAAAAACCCAGTGTTTTAATAGTAGTATGGGGTGGCCTTACCCTTGTTACTCACACAGTGGGTGGTGGAAGTGCGAGGCAGTTTAAATACTATGTTTGCTTACTGCTGAGTTTTTCCCAAATTAGTTTTCATCTTTTAACTCTTAGGCACCAGCAGAGTTCTCTGTTGTCTTGTTTTCCAGTACACAAGGGAATGACTTAGTTTCATGGACAGAACTCTCTGCAGAGTAAGCCAGATAAGATTTTTAAAAATAATTAGGTTCTTTAACACAATTGGAAAACATGTTCTAACTATTCTGTGCTCGATTCTGTCTCAACTATTTAAAACATCTCTTTATGTGCAACCTCTGGCAAAGATGATTATGAGACCGGATTCAAAATCTCTCTGGTGGGTCTTACCTGCTTCTTGCTGATACATGTGTGTGCACATAAGAACGGAACTCCACCACCGTATTGCACCTTGAATAATCATTTACACTGGAGCACAAATGACTGGACGAACTAGAAGTTTTCACCAGTTCAAGTTGTTGGAGATTTCTGATACAGCTATGCATTGTTGTCTCTTTCAATAAGTGTGACTATGAGGTCATCATCAGTAATAGGAATTTTGGCTTTGTCCAGTTCACTGGCATAGTTGAGGGTAAAAAGAGGTAATGAGCTTCATGTACTTTTAATTTGGGTAATACAGAGTTTTTCTATTTCTCATTATTCAGCCCCTCATCAGGGAGACTTTATCCATTTCTTTCTTCATGACAAGATTGACCTCTACTTAATCTTTGACCCATGATTCCTAAAGTCTCTAATCTTTTTTTGTTCTCAGTGTTTAGCTCTGTTATCATGAGGTTTTTGAAACCCTTACTCTGAATTCATCTGGGCTGCACTGGCAGCTCTGGGTGATGATCGTGGTAATGGTGTCATTGATTAGCTGCAGGCTTCTCTATCCTGAACTCAGCTAATAAGAATTTCTTGATTTCAGCAGATGTCTCTGCTCCTTTGCCAAACGGGCAGTTTTCGGACTAGTGATGTGAAAGTCTAGAAACTTGCCACTTAGTCCACCACCTGGGGAGTTGCTCTGATGGTGTAAAAGCAGTTCACCAGAGTGCAGTTTTATGAAATGCTATTTTCAATGTTCTTTTTCTGCCCTATCAGTCAGAAAAGTGTTTTAAAGCCCATTTAAAAAAATAGATAACGATACAAATACAGGCATTATGAATGTCTTTTTATGTGTGTTCACATGCATCCCCACTAATACAGAAGCAGTCCTGTTACTACATAGTGTCTAGATGATGCACTGATCCAGGTGCAGTCCAGGCTCCTGATCCTGAGTAGTGTAGGTAAGGGGACCCAAAGGAGCCTTTTGCCTTCCCTGGGGACCTCAGATCAGTTCCCTACCCTTGACACAGGTTTACCTGTAACCTGGCTCAAGTGAATTGAATTTCAGTGCTTCAGTTCCCACTGCTGAAAAAATGAGGGTCATGGCACCTAACAGAGGAACTGGATGTAGAAACCCATTAAAGATACCCACAGATAATGTGGTAAGAGCAGCTAGGGAGGTGCCCAAGAGAAGAATCTCTGGGAAAATGCAGGCCAGAGAGGCAGAAGAGCCATGCTTTTCCTCTCCAACCCTTCATTTCAACTTGCTGTTTCCTCCAGCAGTTTTTGCTTGTTGTTATTCAGAGAGGATTGGATTTAAGCACAAACTTTGGATGAAATAAACAAAAAAATTTATCAAATCCATAACAAATCATGGGCTTATACAGATAAACAGCTCTATTGTCAGCAGGGTCAAAGCCAATGCCTACAGAAATAAAAGAGATGCTACTATTGCCCTGAGGTGACTAAAGCTGCAGGAAAGTGGTAATACTGCCACAAATACAGAGATCAGGTACAGAGAGGAGGTCTGGATTTAGGTATTGCTAGGCACTTTCTGTGGTTGAGACTGTTTAACCCTTTATGCTTATGCTGTCAGGTCTCCAGGTGAATTGTTAGAAGCTTGCCTCCTTTCTGAGAAAAAGAACTCCAGCCTAGAGGTCTTCTACATGCTGTATCAAATTTATTTCAAAGGATGAGACAAAATGAGTAAATAATTTAGAGGGCCACATGACCAAACTAAGATATGCACAATGTAGTCATCTAAAGTTAAGGGACGTTCATCCTGCCTTGGGATTCAAGATATAATGTTGCTTTCCAAAATGTTTTTAATATCAGGCACAGGGATTCCTAAATCAATACAAGCAAATAGAAAAAGAACATGTGGTATATACAGCAAGGTACAATATGGTGGGCATTTACTTCATTTTTAAATACTCTTCTAGGCAATAACAGGCAATGTGCTGAAAATATGGCCTGACATAAGGATCCTTCCATTTTACAAGCCCACTTAAAATTTCCGTCTTTATAGTGTACTTTAAAAGAAGCAGTAATCTTAATCCCTACAATCTTGACCTCAAATTACATTTTAGTGTTTTCTCCATAGCAAAAGAGATGTGATGCAGATGGCATTACCTCATGTAAATCCTGATGGTAAATTATGTTCCATCAGTACATGCATGGCATTATTGCACGCTTACTCTGGAAAATGCACAATACATCTTTTAGTGGAAATCTCTCTTCTTGAAAAAAATCTGAAATCTGAGATAGGAAAGTAGATAGGCCAAGAACCCCTATATTTTATGGAAATCTCACAGCAAGTGTGTATTGGACCAGATCTTTAGATAATGTAGACTGGCAAAACTGAGATACAGCCTCCTCAATCAGAAAATCTGGCCCATTATATTTTATTTTCTTTTGTGGTTAACAGCACCGGATTGCTACTCAGGAAATGTGGGTTCAACTGTGAATTCTGCTGCAAGCACGGTGCAGCCATGGGCAATTCAGAGTTGCCTTTGCTTTCATCTGCAAAACATAGCCAGCATGCTTCTGTTTTACCTGGGCACTCCTGGGTGTGCTGCTACAGCGGTAGGATCAGTATGGGTGTCCAGAAAGATCACACACATCTCTTTAAGGGTTGGTATTTTTATTTTCTGACATTTTAAAGATCTTTGCTTTGTAGATTTCACTTTCATCTAGGAGTGCCTTAGTACAAAAGCCTAGGAACTCCCGGTTATCTGGATGGAAACAAACATCTTGAAAATTGACCTTTAGGGATTTTTTTTTTTTTTGAGGCAAAAAGTTCTAATGATGGAAAACACCAAACTTTGGTCAAATAAGAAAAATAACCTCTTTGAGGCAAGCCTCTTTCCCATAAATCGAAACCTCTGAATGAAGTGCCTGCCAAAGAACGCTCTCTTCCTGGAACACAGGGAGCAGAAAGCCAGCAACTTGCTTTGAATGTGTTGAACCAAATTTTACAGCTATATCTGACTTCTAGACTGACCCCAAGCCTGTCTTTTTTCTTTTCCTTGCAAATACTACTACTGCTTCTTCCAATTCATTGATATATTCCTTAAGGATTGCACATAAACTTGGAGATTTCTGGAAGAAAATATCTTGAATATGAAGCCGATCATAAAGCTACCAAAACCCTAATAATACTCCCTGCCCATTCTTGTGGTATAAAAATATAACTAATGTTAGTCCAGTGAACAGCAAGTAAGACTCTGGAGGGCTCTCTGGAAGTCTGTTTTGGCTATAGTATTACTTTTCCCTGTTCAACTTTGTAAACCTGTAATTGGCAATAAAAGAGACCGCACTTTTGCTTTTTTAACTAATATTTATTTAAACCTTACCATAAGGTGCACATAGTGGTTTCTTTTGTTTCCAGCAGGATAAAATTCATAAGCAGAGACCAATTTATCATTTAAAAAATTATTTGGTATTTTTAACCTAAAATGTCCAGCTTCACAATGTGTTTTTAAGAGACCTCGCCAGCTTTTTTTCACAGTCTTTCAGTGCTCTCTTGTACATGCAGGCTACTGTGTGGGATCTCATACTGGAAATAGAGACCCCTTTGGATAAAGACAGAGGACCCGTTCTCATGGTGTGTATCTGTGCTAGAGTCAGCTAGGCAAAGGTGCCTGATCCTGATTATGTTGACACAAATCTGGAGTTACTTCATATGATTATTTCAAATGCGCAGCTACTTCCCTACAAATATAGACCTAGTAGGGTATAGTGTCAATGTATCTCTGTATCCTGATCATGCATGTTTTTAGAGTGGCTGTCTTCCCTTTGAGATTAACAGGGATTTTGCCTTTTATTTTTGCAGAAGTGGCAAGAAGATAGCTCTTCTAAGGTAAATTAAATAGAAAACCAGACACTGAATTGAAAAGACAAAGGGTAAATATTTCTGTAGAGATGTTCACAACATTTGTAGTGAAAGAGCAATATTTGTAGTGAAAGTGAAAGTTCTTAACACTTCAAGTAGTCTGGTTTTTTTTGGTCAATGATCTCGCCTCTCTACTTCAGTTTTAAGAAAAAAAAATAAAAAATTTTGCAAAGATGTTCATATACATGGGTTTTAGGTTTGCATGTGTTTTAAATGTTAATGGAAAATAATTTTCATGTAATCCACCCACCCAAGATGCCTAATCTTATAATTATTCTGCATCTTACCTAGTGTGCAAGGCTAATGCTATACCAAAAAGGACAATAATTTTAAGTAGCAAATGCACCCACAACCAGGAGGCTAGACTAGGCAAAGTACCATGGTGCACTTGCTATGTTATCTATACACTTTCTGAAATGCCCTCTACCATTTGCTTTCAAAGTCAGGACACTAGGCTAGATGCATCTTTAACTTGACCCCATTACAAGAGTTCCTGTGTTTCATGTTACGAAGAGAAGAACATCTGGAAATAAAAGCGTTGTCTGAGGCTGGGCTGAATTCTTGGTTGCCTTTAAAAAAAATACCATGTTGATTGTTTTCATCATATAAATATGAACAGCAGGAAAAATCTGTCAGGGTTTGATGAGATGTTGTGTCATAGCAGATAAAGTTTTTCTCAGCTCTGATTTCAGACTTTAATAGTGAAACCATCTGTTGAGGAGCTCATTTGTTTTGTTTTATTTATCACAGCGGATTATCTATTCAGATAATATTTCACAGGATCCAAGTGAAAAGCAGTGATAGATTTGGCTGTTGAATTCATCAGCTAAAACTAAGCACAGGCTCATTTGCTGTGTTACAAGTGTCATTTAGGAGACTTGGACCATCAGTGTAGCAGAAACCCAAGGGAGCATAATGACTGCCGCCTTAGCTGGCACTGACACTCAGAGACACAACTAAAGACTTCCAGAGGCAAAGTATGAGGTTAGCATGTGATGAAGAGCCAAGGCACCCTAGCTGAGCAGGCTCCCACTAGCTGTGGGTAGCACACTGCGAAAGGCTTGTAACGTATGTGCCATTGCATTACATAATGGGAAGTGCTTTGGTTTACACACAGAATATTACTGCACTCTGTAATCATCCCCTTCTCGTCTGTGTTCAGGGACAGCTTTGAACTTGCTGATTGCTTTGACAGGAGTAAATAAGAGAGAAAAGAAAGCATTACAGAGCGACTCTGCCATTATGGTGGTAAGCACCTTTCCTAGTTGTGGGAGGCTGCCATTCCCCCAACATCTGGAGATCATCCCTCACATCTGGTGCTTGCTGGCTCTCCTCTGCCGTAGCAGCATTTCCTCAGCTCTTTGGCACAGCAGGTGCTCACAGTGGGAGCCTGCCTCTCTTCTTGCTGTGTCCCACCGGCTTTCTGCCTGCTGCCCCTAGCCTAGCACAGGAGGGACGGGGCAGAGAGAAAGGGTCTGCTGACACAAATCCCATGGCTGCGAGCCTTGGGGCATTGAGCATGCAAGGGCTGGTGGTGCCCAGGTCAGTGCTGGCTCAGAGGTCTGTCCTCCAAGACACTGCATGTGCAACAGCCAGTGCATCACCTCTGCCATTAAGGGATAGCATGGGAGTGAGCCCCTTGGCTTTGTGGAGTAGACTCAGGATGCAATTTTCTTTTGCTTTTGAAGTGAGTGCATGTGCAACACAGATAAAGTTATTTAGGGTCTATTTGATACCTTATGATACAAACAAAGTGATACAAGCAGGCTGGAGCTGTGTAAGAAACTCATCTCTTGGTCCACTATGGGTGTAACCAAAAAAATCTTCATGTAGCCTAGAGCAACAAGGGAAAGACCTGCATGCCTAGAAATGCTGAGATGGGCAGGATCTCCCAAGGGTGACAGGCAAGGGGGTCCCACTGCTCTGCTGGAGAAGGAGCAGAGGTGGGTTCTAAAGTAACCCAGAAAGAGAACATCTCCCACTAGCTCAGCCATTGCAGCCCTTGCTCCTGGCCACGTGAGCATAGACTCAGCTGGGGGGGCTGCACCGCATTGGCAACCCCTTGTTTCAGACAAAGCAAAAAGAAGTGGGAGAATCCAGAGGCGCATAGCCTTGCGTGTCCCGGGAGCGTATGTGGTTAGAGGGCCTCCCACCCTGGAGGGCTCTTTCTATTGAAATTTTCACTGATTTCATGAAGTGGGGGGCCAGGTTTCTGAGAGGCAGCTGCACTGTTTGTGTCTCCCCAGCATTTTTGTGTCTGTGGCTTTTTGTTATGTGCTAAGATCCTCTTAATCTTCTGCCTTGAATATACAAGTGTAACTTCTCTTGGGCTTGCCCAACATGGATCTCTTAATTAACATCTGCCTTTTTGACTAACATAGTCCTTGTTCCAAGTCTTTAAATGATATCTCAGGGAATTTTGGTGTTTTGGGCAAGATCTTTTTCATACTGTTTATCTGACTTTTCTATTTCTTCAGTTGTATGCCATTCTTTTCTGTTTATTTTAGCTATCTTCAGGCACCATTTTGCCATAACCGATATTCAGTAGTTTTCTGATCCAAGGTTTTAAGTCATATATTACTCCATGGGATTAGCCCTGCATGAAACCGCACAGTCCTGGATTAGACATTAAGAATATGGATCATGTTTTAAAAATTCATTTATGCAACTATCGGGTAAAATTAGACTCAGACAAGCTGTTCTTGTCACAAACCCATGAAAGTTCTCAAGACCTTCCTCCCTTAACCAAAGCTATTTGCCTGCAGGGCATGAAATATCCGCAATACTACAATGGGAAAAACTGCGTTTTGTGGTCGGTTAGTAACATGTAGTTTTGCAAGTGGATTAAGAGGTTGGTTATCACCACGTTATATTATTAACAGCATTGAGCAATTTGAAGTAAGTTTTTTGGTGTCATACTTCAGCACTGACAATAAATTTCTGGGCTTAAGTTTCAGGTATCTTTTGCCCTATGAGGACCCCAGACAGTAAGTCACAGACATCTGGACAGCCTCCCCGTAGAAGAGGTAGGCTCTACTGGCACGTAATGGAGCCTGTGTAGGACATGAAAGTGGTTCCAGATTAAAGGATGAGAAATGCATTTTCCTGAGAAATGATACCTCATGGCTCAAGTGCACAGAGACAGCAGTTAGAAAGGGACCATAATTTTATAGTCTGTGCTGTCAATTATAATTCACAGCATGTTCCACATCACACACATAAACAGACTCAGAGGCTCCTGAGACACTTCAGTTTCTTGCTGCTCAGAGGAACCCATTCCTTCTCCTTATTCCTGGAATTGTTTGCCTTTGGAAAGACTATAAACATGATAATATTTGCAGGTTTAAAAAATTAAGGGGTTTGTACCTGAATGACTAAAAGTTCTTGCTAAATTGTAATCTCTGTTGGAATTTAGGTCCTGATTCACAGATATATTAAAGTCTCTAAACAGGCACAGATCCTTCTGCAGCTCCATTGCAGAAGTTGCTAGTGAGGTGGGCTTCCTTGGACGAATGATCCCTCAGGCAGTAGAGAGGCTGTGAAAGAGGATCAGCTAGAAAAGAAATTGTGCAGTCAAGTGGCCTAAGCTCAGACATGTGTCAAAAGTCCTTCTCTTAATGGCTTCTTCAGTTCCAATTCGATGTGCTCTGGGATCCTTGGCCAGGTAGGCTGCACAGCCTCCGCAATTTTGTTTCTTTCTCACCAGGGCTGTTCTAGAATGGGCCTATTCAGGATTTTTTTTTTTTTAATTTAAATTAGATGCGTATGTTGAATTCAGTGGCTGTAAAATGTGTCTGAATCACAGTCCTGGAGACTCAAATCCTCCACCTTTCCACAGAACTGCTCTAGTTCTCTCGCACTGCCCTACAGAGATGCAATAGTCCAAACCCAGAAGAAAAAACACTGGAGGAGTCGAACGGTACAGTGTGTATATCTGTTTAATCGTCATTTGCATGCCTCATGAGACTGCCAGCAAAGCAGCACATTAATAGCACTCTTGGTATCTTGCTTATTTCATTTATGTAGTTATTCACTGCACAGGAAATGAGACCACTAAACTTATACTTAAGTCATCAAAGAGCATTCAGTGATAACCATTATCAGGCCCATTTCAACATCTTTCAAAGCTAATCTTGCAATATGACAAGAAACAGTTATGGAAGGAAGCACTGACTTTGGTTCTGTTCAAGAGCAATCTGTTTGCATTGTTGCTGAAACAGGGTGTCTCCTAAGGGTCTCCATCTTTCAAACTAGTAGAGAGAATAAAGTTTAAATGGTTTTGATTTTTAAGGCATTATTTAGAGGAAGCAGGCAAGGACACATGGGTCTGATTTTTGACTTTGCACTGTGAAAATCAGTCACAAAATCACCCCCACCTTTTATGCTCAGCTTTTGATGCTCTGTATCTGTATCTATACAGATCTGTTGTGAAAATGGACTGCTTCTGCTGAAGGAAAGATAGCGTACAGCTGCAAAGCACTGTCCCTTTTCCTATTCTATTCCGCATCTTATGTTTTCTCATAATTCTGAATCACAGTCCTTCACTAGTAATTTGTTGATGTGGAAAGTAAAAGGAATGGCTTAAATCCGACATGCTGTCTTAATTTTTAAGGAAATATAAGCTGCAAAGAACCAACAAATAAGTAATACATGTTAATAGGATAATTAGAAAAGCCTGTAAGAATAGAAGTGAGGAACATCTGAAAAATGAGTGGAATTTAGCATTCACTTGGCAAAGTTTATTTCATATAAAATTCCCTCATTAAGAGCCTCAGCTTAAAACTGGAAGGTAAACAGCTTTTCTGTCCCTTCCACTTTTCTGTCCCTTTTCTGTCCTTGGAATGCCTTCTGTGACACTATTATGGCATAAAATAAATTACATATTTAATTGATTACAATTCAATAAAAAGGAGTTGAGATACTAATTAATATTTACTTAATATTTGACCATTAATTACACATAATAGTAGTTTGTGGGGTATGG
Organism: Anhinga rufa; assembly: GCA_013400875.1. Classification (NCBI taxonomy): domain Eukaryota; kingdom Metazoa; phylum Chordata; class Aves; order Suliformes; family Anhingidae; genus Anhinga; species Anhinga rufa. The sequence continues at coordinate 22,473 of VZTV01101014.1, forward strand.
CATTGTGATGTAGCTTTTCAGTGAGTAGTAAAATCTGTAGACCTTCCTCTCTTCTCATTTGTACCACTGTAAGTAGGTTTACTTCCTGATTTGTGTTCCTGTCAGAGAAATATAAAGCTAGTGGTGCTTACCATGACATGAAGGATGGTTTCCCTGTTAGGGTGAGCAGTGTTGCATCCACAGTCTCTCTTCAATGGAAAGTAAAATAACCCCGCCATGCAATATAGCATGAAACAAGTCACTCTCCATGGAAGTCAAAGGGAATCTTCCCTTTGGCTTCAATGGAAACTGGACTGGTCTTGGAATTACAAGGGGATAGATGCATTTCAGTGTGTTAAAAAAATCTCTTAATGGCACTTTGCTGGCAGAATAACATTGGATCAGCTGCATGAAAGACAGGTATTTAGTGGGAGACCTTTAATGAAGAAAGTGTAAAAGCTTAGATAGTACTTATTGTTTTTTATTGTTCAAAGCCACTCGGTAGTCTCTTTAAAGTCAACACAGATAAACAATGCTAAAGTCCATATATTTTACTAAGAATTCAGGGGACTTGTTTGATTTGGTACATATATGCATTAGACATTTGTTTTCCTTAATGTAGTTTAAAAACATCTAGTGGAATTAAACTTAGTAGCAGTGTCTTTTCCTGCCACACATGTACATAGGAATGGCAAATGACTGTTCATGTCTATGGGCTGCAAGAGAGGCTTGGGACGTCCTTTTGGGTTTTTTTTGTCCAAAAAACCTGATGCCCAAAACTTGTTATCATGGGCCACACTCAGACTTGGCAAATTTCACTCTGATTTTTTCTTTCCTGAATTCTTTTGGGTTGATAAAAACCAGATATTTCCACATTTCCAAATGTTTAACTACCCCAACCAGGGCAGATGCTCTGTCCTCTGTGCAGGACCACTATCCTCTCTTCTACAAAGTTCAGTTCTTTTTGTCACCAAAACTCACTCACTGCCATAGAAATGCTCCACATACCAAGGTGAGTGGGCAATCTCTAAACAGTGACAGCTGAAATGGCTTGAAATAGCTAAAATATCTCCTTAGCAAGCTTTTGTTAATCTAATTTGCTAAGACTTAAAAAAAGCTAAGGAACACTCATCAAAATGAAATAAAAAAAAATTAATTTTCCTTGTTCATGTAAAAAATTACTGTCATGGTTGTTTGGAATTTTTTGTTGGCTATTTTTTCCTCCATTAACTTTCAGTTTGTACAAGTTAGGGAATCAGGAGCTATAGCTTACTATGATCCCCCCTTGTCCATATCAGAAGATAGCTAAACCAAATTATAGACAACAGAACCAATAAACTTCCCTGAACATTCAGATTTTCCTTGGTGCCTTCATTTCCTATCTTGTCTGTTGAGGTTACAAGATCTTTGGGGGACCCATGGCTCAATTTTCTTCCTGCAAAACATGGAGCACACCTGCAGTGCTAAAAGAAAAGAAATGCAGGAGAAGAAAGTGGTTTGTGCAAGTCTTTCCAATATGTAAGCACTCTAATTCATACTGCAGCATTAAAAAGTGATCCCACTGTATGGATGAATAATTTATCACATCTGAGTTTCAGTCATTTACAAGACTTACAAGAATATCCAGATTTATAATCATCCCAGTGTTCTGGAGGAATTCCAGTTTAAATAATTATATTGTACCAATACTCTCCAGTTTTCTGATTTCAGCTGACGTACTCATTTTTATTTCCTTTTTCAATATGCTGTTAAGCCTCTTTCAAGGACCATCCAAGAAGTAGTGGACCTTCAGTGGTATGTAGAAGGATTCCTTTGTTTACAACGTATAGCTAGCTAGTTCTTTGAGATCCTATGAGAAGAATAGGCCTCTAAAAAATACAGGTAACTTTAATTAAAGGTTCAGTCATGGGTGCAAACGGCCATTGACCTCTGACTTTGATGAGAGCAGGAGTGGGTTTTAACCATATTCCACACTGAAACAGTAAAAGCATCACAGTGAAGTCCCAAATCACACACTTTTCTGAAATGCTAAACAAAGAATCTGACAATAAGAGAATATTTTTTTCTTATATTTCCAGAGTGTTTTAGCTACAGTGTGTCATCTTCAGTGTAAGCACAAAGATGAGAAGCCAGACAACACTTGGGACTGCGTGCAAAAGTAACAGAGATGCCAGAACAATACAGGAGCAGAGAGTTTGCCAGAGCAGGGAACAGGTTTCTTTTTCTGTCTTTTTTTTTTTTTTTCTTTTCATTTAGTAACTATCATAACTTGCTAGAAAAAAAGCGGTTTATGGGGGATTTGGAGTTTCTCAAGAGCTCCCTGCTTTCCCTAACCACCAGAACTTTGCATCAGCAAGTGCAGAAGAGTTCTCTAGACCACACTGCTGCAGAGCTGCTGAGGGTCTGTGAGCACTCTCTGGCTAAATGAACTGGAGAACAAAGTGGGAGCAAAAAAGGACAATCCAACCCTTTGATGCTTTAGTTCCTCAGTACAATTCATAAACAGTGTATGCACCTAATGTTTCTGTGAATATATACTGATGAATGAGCAATTCAATGAGCTGATCCATTTCTCATCTTCTTTTTACATACTGGAGTGGGGAGTTTCTCTGCTTTCTGGCCTTCTGGAATGGATTTGCCATTATAGACTTGAATCCATGTATGTAACTTTGCTGCATTGACATCTCTGTTCTCTTGTTCTCCTTCACTAATGGGTAAATGATTTTTGTGCTGCTCTTGTTAGAGTAGGAACAGAGTTTGCACTTCAGAACAAATGTTACAAGAGAAATAAACAGTGCCATTCTCATGCCAAACTGTATGTTTAAGATTAAGCTTCTATTTAATTACATTTGTGAATTGCATTCCTTTTGAGTTATGAGGCAGTGCTACAGGAAGCAGTTTTATAAACCTGATTTTGTAATTCCCATGTTCTCCTACTTTAAGACTATGTATACAGATGAGCGTACAAAGTGCTTACAGATCCTTCATATAGATATTTAGGATCACAGGAATACACCTTACTGTTTACCACATCAAAACATTTATAGATAGACTGTACTAGTAGACAGATAAATGCATATGTGGGTACCCGAACTGTCTTAAATTGTACTCCTTGGCTAGAATACAGATTCCAGCAATTCAATAGCAGAGCATCTGGAGATTGCTACCTTAATGTTGCCCATTGAAGACCTCTACGCTGGCACTGAAAGTGTTTTAAGAGCTGTCTTGCTTGGCTGTTTTACCCATTATTGCATATTAATACCCCAGGAGAAGTAGAGCTGGGAGGGAACAGATTTCTCAAGGCAGATTTTTGCCGTGTGATCTGTGAGGTGAGAAAGGGGCTAGGCAGATTAGTCCTCATCACCCTGCATTGTTAGCAGAGATGAAACACCCCATTGCCTATATAAACATGTTCAATGTTCTATGCCCATATCATGCTGCAGATTTCTGAAGCTTCATAATAGCATCTAGCAGTAGGGGGAGGTCTAAGCCAAGCAGCCCTGGTTGAGAGCCTGGCAAGGAAGCTAAGAGAAGCGGCCACACAATGTGAGA
>VZTV01101019.1:1640-12802 GCA_013400875.1 Anhinga rufa
GGCAGAACTTTAATTTCAGTATGACAGGAAAAGTAACAAGATTCTAGAATGAACTTTGTTTTTTTAAGAAAGAATAAGAAATATAAAATTTTGTTCAAGTGAGTTCTCTCAAGTAAATACAGTAGGTAGCAGCAACTTTAATAGTGTTAAATCAGGAGGATATCTTCAGTTCCCTTCTAATGGTCAGAATGCCCATCCTAAAAGTTCAACGTTTGCTCAAGATGTCTGATGTTGCTTTGAGAAGGATCAGAGTGCCTGAAAAAGGTATCATGTCTCCAAATCATCAGTCTTGTTCTGTTTTAAAGCTGAAAAGAATATTTAAAAAAAAAAAAAAAAGAAGATACAAAGAGATTAGGAAGAAAGACCTTGCCAGGGCATCTCTGATAATAAAATACCTTCCCCAGAAAGGCATGGTAAAGGGATTTCCTAAATTTCCTTAGCAGAATTGTTTGCTTTTCATCTATCACTAACCATTAGAGTTGTCTGCAAAATTGCCACTAAAACAAAATTTTGACAAAGGTTTGGAGAGGATGGGGTTATTTTTTCCTTTATTCAAACTGATTTTTGGTGGCAGAAGAGTTTATTAATACCTAGGTCATTTGCAAGTATAGCTTCTTGGTTCTTTGGAGAAGGAAAACATCCACAAAAACTCAGGAGCACTTTGCATACAGAATGGGAAGTCAGATTTTGCCTAGTTTACTAACAGATTATCTCCCCAAAAATGGAAGTCGAGGGGATTCTCAGTAGGTAGCTGGGAGCAAGATTTAGACTAGAAGGAGCCCTGATCTGCCCATCCTCTCCCTCTGCAGATCCACCTCTGGGTCACACTTTGCAGGGCAGGATTTTCTGTCTTCATCAAATGCCTCTTCAGAGTTGCAATTTAGTGTGGAAAAAACTAGCGTGGAAAGGTGTTGGCCATCCTTCAGAAGTTTGCTTACCACAGAGCTCTTTGATCTGCCTTAGCTTCACAGTCCTTACCCATGCACAGGTTAATTACCGCTAAGAAATTTTAACAAAACAGGAAAGGTAATGCTTACTGGCATTTTTGTGTCACCACCCATCACTTGATGTTACTGTCTCACCAGCAACTGCTTTGTTGCTATACAAGAAAGCTGTAAAGGAGAGCTTCCACAGTGTCCTAGCATGAGTAAATGAGCACTGCACTGGTTACGATATGCTGTACCAGATGGGAGACTGGTTAATTTAATAGAAGGCATCTGGAGGAAACCTAAGGAACAGAGATGTTAATTATTGCTAAACCTATTAGAACAAACCGAGGCGAAAACAATTGTAGTCATTCAAATTCAGCAGTAATCAGTTTAGTCCAGGAATAGGATATTATATGAAAGAGTCTCTTTCAATGGCGTGAAAGATATGCCAATAAATGTGAAGCTATGACCATAGCAGTGAAACAAAGACAAAACCACCAGCCAGCACCATTGCCCGTGGACAGTTGGCAGGAATTTTTGACTGACGAGCACACATCTTGTTCTAGGATTGGAGACTACCCATGTCTCTGTTCATATGTTTCTGAAACCATAACAGCCTGTTAATAAATGCAAAGGGAAGATGATAAGCTGGATACAGGGAAAACTGTGCTTGTTAAAAGACTCTTGACTGCAATACTTTCACCTTTGTTCTGAAATCATGATGCCAGACAAGTATCTGATATCAAAGGTGAGGAGGACAAGCTTCTCCTGGCCTTCTTAAATGCTTTTTTCATCTTCTTTTACTACAATTTATAGTGTCTGAAACAGTTATTGTGCTAGCAGTTGGGTTCAGCTGTAGCAAGGATGAATGTGAATGCTGCTTCCTTCAGCTGCCTATTCAGCACTCTGCTTTTTCTCCAGGTTCCAGCTTCCACTTCAGCTTCTCTTCAACTTGCTTTGAATGCATAATGAGAGGACAGTCTGTCTCTCCTGTTGTGAGAATTTTGGGGAGCAGAGAAAGACTTCCTGGGTCTTCTTACAGCACTGACCACCAGAGGAGCCCGTGCTCATTGGATGCACTGGGTTTTATACCACTGCAAACAAAAAAAATGAGAAATACCTTTACAAATGCCCCTAAGTAAACATCTTAGAGTACTCACATGGATTGAGACCCTCGTCCTTTCCATCTGTATCTTAGGTCTCTCTATCTGTATCTTCACTGTGGACAGTTCAAGACAGAGGAAATCCAAGAGCTTGGACCTCAGGAAACCAAGTCTGTCTGCCCCAGGTCTCAGCAGGCTTTGTGGGAGGCTTGGGTCCCCAACCTTGTGTACTAGCTTTCCCCAGACGCAGTAAAATGCACTATTCCCTTTGCTCACCAGGGAACAGAATGGGCAGATGGGGATGGAAACTGCAGCATCAGAAACCCTGCCAAGGCAAAACTTGCCCATCAGCTGTCAGCAGGCTAGAAGGAGTAAGAGTGTTTGAGAGACTGAGAACCTCATTGGTTTCTATCCTTGCACAGCCTCCAGACTGGATTTTGCTTTGCCTTCACAACCAGAATATTTATTTCAGGGAACAGGAAAAGGATTGAGGCCGCACACTAAAATTTATGGTTTTGCCAAGAAGCAGAAAATTGTTGCTGTCCTTTTGGTGATTTAACCTGCATGGTACGTGCCATTAAATCATAAGGGTACGAATCAAAAAGCAACCCCTTCCCTGACATTTCTGAAAAGCTAAAATTCATACTGCCCCACTGCAGGCCCTCTGCTCCCATCATCCACTGGCTGAACTGGAGCCAGTTACCTGCGCCTCATGTTTCCACCAGGCCCATCTCTACAGGGACCCTTTGCAGTACCAGAGCAATATCTGCTGAGACACATGTGTGCTCGGATGTTGAGGGGCACCCACAGAAAGAGATAACAACTTCTCACAGCATTTTCCTCTCACAAAGGGCAAAAAGGGGCCAGTCTGAATTTGGAAAGCAATAACTTTTAAAGGTAAATAAAACCTGCAGAGCTCCACTGCCTGAAAGCCATGGGAACTGCAGCACTATGAGCCACCTAGTAAATATATGAGCTGTCAAAGTCAATGAACGGTAAGATATGAGTGAACTCTGTGCAGGCTGATGAACCAAACTTTTTAATGCATGCCTACTAAGATGTGAAAACTGTTTTATTTCTGGTGCCTGCCCATGCTATTGGCTCTGTCAAAGAAAGCACATAAAATATTGCCACCATAAATCTTAACAAATCCACAGGATAATCTACTCATACACCTAACCAAATGAAGCTTAGAAAAATACTGCTACCAAAGCTTACACTGGAATTATAGACTTTATGCTGTTACAAATGGAAACATCAGAAATGTTGTGCTCAAGACAACTAGAGATCAGTAAATATAAAATGGCAGATCATAATCTATTGCATACTGTACTTAGCCTCTTCATATCAATACAGCATTAACATATTTTTATCCTTTTTGTTACCAGTGAAACATCCTTCTCCCTGTAGCTGGATGTTTTAATATATAGATGATGCATTATTTTCTAGGTTGTTTAAAGAGCTGCCTTCTGATTGTTCGCTTCAGCTCCAAGACCCTAAAAAAGTTTTGCTCCCAGCTAGGTTTCAAGGTTGGGGTTTTTTTGTTACTCAAATCCTAAATCTGTATCTAGCATGAGTTTGATTGCAAGTATTCACTCAAGGAGAATGTAAAATATATTGGACTATTTTTAATTCCAAGGCATTTCTCTTTGTAATTGACTACCAGTGATCCTCACCCAATGGAGGGCACATAAACCATGAAGAATTTCTCAAGATGGAACAAATCTGTTTTGGTATTTGTTATAGGAGAGAAAGCCTATTATTAACAGCATCCACTAATTCCTTCTATAAGACCCCATTCTCAGTGGCTTAAATCCTCAATAAACTATAACCAGTTAAGCAGAAATTCTCTGTGCCAAGTTCACATTCAGATTTGTGTTTATGCATAGGTTTTATTTGCAACAGTTTGGCCACCCTGCAAAAAAGGCCATCGAAAAGAGCTTGTACCTGAACTTTAAAAACCTCCAAAGATCCTTTCTATGAGAAGCTATTGTCCACCTAACTCTGGAGCAGGAGACTTAAGCATGTCAGGTCTGTCCCCCCTCTCAGGATGTGCCTTCTGAATGTCCAGTGAAAAATTTTGCAGATCTGGAACACTGTGAGACTTTAAATGGTTGCCAATCACATCTGCTCAGGACAGAGCTGGTGATCAGTGGCAAAAACTGCAAAAAGCTTATGTCCTTGCTAAGCCTGCTGCACCTCTGCAGCTCAGCATGGAGCTGGATGCCCCCTCCAGAGCCAGCTGGGAAGGGTGAGCAGAGGTGGACTGGTACCATTAAGGGCAGTGGGACTGAGCAGAGCAGTGGTTGTAGCTGGTGGAAGGGGAACTGGGGCCATGGCAGGCGCTGAGCCTGGCACAGACACCTCAAGAGCACGGAGCAAGTGACCAGGACAGGAGAAACAAAGCAAGGAGTAGCGGGGCAGGGAGACCAGGAGAGGAGTGCTGGTGCTTCAGGTCAGGAGGGAATGGGTGGATGGGGCCAGTTCCCGCAGGAGCTGGAATGGATCCAAGGAGTCCTCCGCCTCTGCATTCCTCTGCTGTCAGCAAATATCCGTGAAAGCCATTAGCAAAGTGCACTTTTTTCAGGCACTTCCCAATTTGGGAGTGAGTGATTTTGCAACTTTAATATTCTTTCAGTATAGCTATGGTGTGTAACACATGCCAACATAGCCCGTTGGTACATACACATATGATGAACAGATATACATACATACGTTTCGTATTTGAAATGCTACAAAAGCAGAAAGAGTAGGCGTAGCTATCTAAACTATTTACTTATGCGCCTCTGATCACATGGGCATTCTGGAAGACCAGAACTTTAAAAAAAAAAAGGTAAGGACAAGTAAAATGACATTATTTCTTTTCCATTCAAAGATGTAACATTTTTGAACAGCATCATGGCACAATTACAGGAGTCCTATTCAGACCACAGCTAACCAATCTCCCAGTGATACAGATCTCAGAAGAGGGCTTTTATAGCCCATCAGTTCCAAGAACTAACTGTTGAAAACAAAAAATCCCTGGCTCTGCAGCCCAGGCTTCTGTATTTCCAAAGCCTGAGGGATGCATGGGATTAATTTTAAAATAAAGGCAACAGATCAGTAGGTCAAGCCATTCACAGAAAAAACAAGCAATGCAATATGTCTAAAAATGAAACATATGGCTGGACCCAACAAGCCCCCCAAAAACCAACAGTTATTTTCTTAACTTAAAAGATATGCTTTTACCAGCTAGCTTGCAAAGGCCAATTTAAAAGGACCCAAATTTAGATTTTGCTCAAAAATACGTTTACGGAAAACAAAGATCAACAGAAGAACTTCAGAAGTTCATTTTAAACTTAAATTGAAAACCATATTTAGTTTGAATTTAAGACTTTTTGAACCCCAACAGCAGAGCACATGATGAATAGAAAGTGAAATGACCGGTCAAGTACCTGTAACAGAGCTAACAATGCAGAAAAACAACAGTATGCTTGGCATTAAGGTGCAGATAAAGATACTCCTAAAAGAAAATGTTTATGTGTAAAGCTTAATGGCATCAGACCTTTTTAATAACTAGAGAGCTGAAATAATAACCATGTGCAACTCCTAATATTTGCCAGGAAAGTCTTGATCCAAAGCCATTTTCTAAGCTGGATAAACCCCAGAGGTGCTTTCTTCCAGGCCAAAGGGAAGGAGTAATTTGTGCACATGTGGATGGCCAGAGTGCCCACTGAAACCAGGTGAAACCCTGAAGGGACGGGAATCAGGACTGACTAACCAGGCATCCTTGGTGGCCACTTGATGGTAGAGCAGTTGCTACCGAGTGTCCTGGTGTTGGGCAGGGCTGGAGAGCTGCTCCCTGGGGCATCACATTTCCACTTCACAGGAATCCCAGCCAGTTCCCGGAGCTGGCTAAACAGTGGTGCCTAAGGATGAATAATGCCTCCAATGAATTTAACCTGTATTTCTGATGGAGGCTTCTCAGGTTTTTAATTCAACATCACAGCTAATAGAGTTTGCTTGATTTTTCATCTTCGGTTCAAGTACAGTTTGTGACAAATAGAGAAATGATTCGCTAAATGATTTCTGGAATGTGAGCTGTATTGATTAATCATTCCTAGTCCTAATTAAACACTTCTTTTCCCTGATCAGATAGATGTGTTTAATTCCCATTACAAGGAGGCATAATTGTAAGCCTGACTATTTCATAGAAAGCAACCCACTGAAACAAAGTTCCAATAAACAGGATTGTAGCATTTTAGAGCATTTTAAATCTTTCTTTTTGGGTCTTATAACACCTCCCTTCAGCAACATACCTAAAAATATTAAAGCTACTATAAAATTTATTAACTGGGAACAGAGTATAAATGTATTCCTTCTCTTACTGTGTATGACCCTGCTACTCCTGTGCTTATTAATAAACAGTGTCCGATCTCATATAAAATGTGCTTGATACATTATGGCATTGTTGATTGTAATTTTTTTCAGCGCCTTTGTGACTGGCATCGCATAATCGCTTGTGTGTCTGGTTCCTAGCTGAGAAGAATGTAGTCAGATCTGTATATGTTTTATTTAATTGCCTCTGTGCCTGTTAAATGGCTTGAGGAAACCTGATCTATTGATGTTTCATTCCCTATAAAATCCATCACTTCCGATGCAAATGGTTGAGCATGTGAACTTAATTCACTTGCCATCAGTTATGCTGGGAGTAAAACAGGGTTGGTAGAAAACAAATGCCAAAAGAATATAAGTACAACCGGAGCAAATTCTATTTAAAGTTTGAGTGCATCTTCATGAGGATTTTTTATATTGTTCACACAGGAGCAATTAATAATTCCAATAGAAAAACTTATTTTTAGAAATATCAAAACAAGTAACCCTTGCTTAAAAGCTGAAAATAAATGGCAGTCCTTCGATACATATTATTTGATTCAGTCAGTTGCTGAATCTTCATTTAAAAATGCCTAGGACAGGAAATAGCAATCCAGTCACACCTCATTACTGCCTAACGGGGTCACAGTCCACCAGTGATCTAGAAGCAGGTGTAGAGGGAACACTTCAAGTGCTCAAGAGGATGTTGTGGAAAATAGTTTAAGTCTTACAGAATAGCCTAAAACAATAGTTTCTAAAAACAATCCTGAGAAAAAATAGAAAATTCTGCAGAATTGCAAGAATGTCTTTAATAATGACCTATAGCTCTGTAAGTGCTATATTATTTTACATCTATGGAAAAATAAGTGTCTGAGGCTTATTTAAAGATTCTTACAGAGAATGAAGGAAGAAAGCAATTGCCTAAGACCCTGGAAAGAAAACCTATGATATCCTGCTTATTGCCTACTAAACTATGGTAATAAGGTAAGACGGAGAGATTTGTTGATCTGCCCATAAACATTTTTGGCCCTAAACTTGCACATCACTGGTTTCTTCACCGCAGTAGAAAATCACAATTTGAATTAGACCCTTAGAAATATCTGTCCACCATTCTGAATCTACATGGATTTTGTAAAAAAAACCAAACTTGCACACTCTTGTTGGTCATCTTAGCAGCTCTGAAAATAGGGACAAAGATTTTTACCAAGCATGTAATGACAAAAAATAAAAAGGGTATAACTCTACTTTCATCAGTATGTAATGGCAAGGCTCCCATAACCTATTGAGACCAACTAGATGCATACAGGCTGGCAATACCAGCCACCAAAAGCTTCTGTTTCAAATTCTGTTTCCTTCTCCAGCAGTGAATCTTGGTCCTTTTTCAACTATTTCTAAATAAAAAATAGCATCTACTTTTTAAAGACATAGCTGGCCCCTGCCAGGGATTTTCAAAATGAGTAGTCAGTTGTGTCTCTATCTTCAGGTAATGCAGACAGTGTCCTAAAATAAAGAGGATGAAGAGGCAGCCAAGCCTCCAAGACATTCTGTTTTCCACAGTCAGGTCACAGGTTCCCAGAAAACGCTCCCCAGTAAAACTTGAAAAGCAACCCCAAATTCTCTAGAAAGAAATCTGTCATTGAATCCTGGCAGACTCACTTGTAACCTTGTTGAAGAGAAGTTTTTTTAACATCTGGACTATTGGAAATTATTTATATCAAAATGTTTCAGTTCACTAGAATTACACAACAAGAAATCAAGTGCTTTTTGGTGGTCAGAAAAATTATAGAATTCCTTCCCATGATTCAGCTCAAATTGCAGATTCCTTTTAAGAAAGCTAATTTGGGTCCAGCTGTGGTATATCCGTATGAAGGGTTTATTGTGTACAATAATCTATGCCATCTGCTTTGGCTACTGGAAAATTTGTTAGCAATTGTGAAGCTGGTCTTCTTGTGAAATGCCTCAGCTTCTCCAGTGTAAAACCATTGAATTTGCCTTTTTGTTGTTCCACTCCAGAGGAAAACATCAAGATATTTGGCAATGGCATTTCCAGAATCACAAAATTGTCATATAAAAGATTAGTTTTAAAAACCCATGAAAGGACCTATGTCTGCTGGCTTATATATCACCTTCTAGCTGAAAAGTGACTTTGCATATTCCTCAGAGTGAAGAATTTTTGCCAGAATCTTAGCATTATGAATGAGTTTGTCATGAAACTTTAACCAAGTGTTGCTAATGATCACCTTGAGTATATAAACAGTTTTACTGGTTTTTGCAGTCCTGCATCCCTTTTTTTCTTCTTTCCATTGTGTTTATCATAGTTATTTCTCACTTCACTGGTCTGTTTGTTCCTGGTAACCACAGGACACTATGCCGCTTTGTAGAACTAAGTGTCTTGAACAAATATTGAAAGCTAATGTTTGATGACTGAAATTAAAAACAGGGATATATCAGGTATCCTAAAAGAAATTTCTGGGATGTTCTATGAAAAGAAAAATAGAAAAAATATATCATCATCTTGGAAATTACATACCACAGCTTAAACATGTATCTACTGGAGTCAAAGGAATGGAATGGGATAACTTCCAGAAAGAATAATTACACAAAGACATGCCACAGTTCTTGACCGAGAGTTAATGCAAGGAACAGCCACTTATAGGATATCCATCAGTGAAAGGTAAGGAAAAAAACCCATGCTTATATTGAGTTAAAAGGTAGCTAGCAGATCCAGCTTTGGAGAACCATTTTCTGACCCTACATCAATCACCTCTCCTTTCTCTAGTCTGCTCTTTCATCCTAATGCATTCAATGAACAGCCCAGATTTCCATATCAGGTCTTATCTCCTTATTGCTTCCTAGTGTTTCCCTGTGGTTTTGCCTTCTCCCTCACCTGAAGTACACCTGATGCTTGTATCCACATGAAGTGCAACATCCCTCTATGCTTTCTTAATAACCCTTCTTCTTGTAGGAGCTTGCAAGAGCAGCAGTAGGTGTTTACACCTAGGCTGTCCCTAGCCTCTTGTGTATGAGTAGCAGACTCAATTACCTGCATGTAGTTACTGTACAAAGAGCAAAAGGCTCTTTCATCAACATCTTCATCTTGCAGATAGGTCAAAGAATTATTGTCTCCAGTCTGCTGCACATATAGCTGTGTTCTCCTAAGAGATGCTCCATTTATCTTAGATAAGGCAGCAACAGGAAGTGCTGCTAAGTCTTGATATTTTTTTCAGCTATTTCACAACATTTCAGATTGGTCTAAGATTCTCAGCTGCTGGACACTATCGATCAGGACAGAATGGGCCTGTCATAGGGCAGCACTTGCTGGAAGGCAAGTGAGTACTCCCAGACAGGACCTACAAAAACAAAGCAAGCAGAACAGAACTCTTTGTCTCTTGTGGGAGGTACAGTAAACTGACAGAACAAGCTCTCAGAAATCAGCCCACTCACCCAACATACCTGCCTGTGAATGATCATGATAATTCACAGTTTAAAAGCCTGCACCCCTTAACTAAGAGCTTCACCTCCGGCTTCCTTATACCCTCCCTATAGGTACTTACATACATTGATAAGATTTTGAGTCAGCAGGGCTACTCACACTAGTACATGCTGGACTCGATAGAAAATAGAGGCAAGGCTGGGCCCTAAGTGTGCAACACCGGCTATGATTAGTGATGCTCAGTTAGCCTCTGCACTGCCATGTGCTCAGCTGGGTCTTCCCTCAGACAGCAGCAGCAGTGATTTTATGCTCCAGAAAGACCACCTATATTTGTTGTGCCCTTGCTATGGAAGTGAGTGAGGACGTCTTAATTTTGTGCTTATCATCAGAAAGCTTCAGAGCTAGGGTCCCTGTAACTCCTTCATTACTGCCAGGGCTATTGCAAATTTTCCATCGACCCCCTGCCCTTATGATGTTGGATTGTTCCTTCAGGTAGTTAATTAAGACCTGCATTTCCCTGCATGATTCATAATCTCTGTAACACCTTTTTGCCTATTCAGAAGCTGCGTTCATGATGGTCATGACCTTACTATGATCTCTCAGGACATTGCACCCTGTTACCTGCTCTCTCGCCTGTGCTATTTCTNNNCTGTGCTATTTCTGTGATGCTGGTGGTGTTTGTTCAGCTTTCGTCTAGCAGCTGTGGCTCAGTACAGAGTTGCCAGGAGCCTCTGATCATGCCCCTCTCATGTTTTTCTCCCAAAAGCAAAGTGTCACCGAGGTAGACTCTAGTAGCCTTTAGACCATCACAAATCTGTTGCGTTTCCCAGTGAGCTGCCATAGGTGCCAAGCACAACCCAACCAGTAGGCAGGGGAAATAGTTTCTTTTGCACAAATAAGGTGTTAAATCTGAACAAACGTATTCTGTGTTTCTCCTAAGGAGAGTGCCAGAACCCTGCTGATGCATCACACGTAAAAAAATATTTGGTTTCAGTAAAGTCTCCACTCAGAAGTAATGGAATATGATCCTTTTACACACAGAATTTTTCCATTGGGCTTACACTGAAGCAAGGGAACGTGTCCTTTTTGTACCTTGGTCAGTGTCTGGGAGTTTTGCTTATGGCTGTGAGATCAAAAGCCAACCCACCTCTTCTGCAGTGCAAAAGGAACTTGTCTTCAAACTTGAGTTGTGGAAAGTTTGTGCGGTTCCAGCTCCTCTTTCTGAGTTTTTGTCACCTTTAAAAGACAGGCTTCACCTTTTCCTCAGCAAATGTGGTCTCTGCCTTTCCAGGGGACTGGGGTCTTTTTGCTAGGTATGCTTTTACCCTATTGATGGATGCATCT
>VZTV01101043.1:0-16611 GCA_013400875.1 Anhinga rufa
GTGGAGTAATAAAATCTCTTTGTGCTCTATAAGCTTTGTATTTTAGAGAAAGCTGTATTTTAGGGGTGTGGGATCTACAGTATAGATTAATACCTATAACATTTACTTTATACCAAAATCCATTAGATGAGGTCAGTTATAACAGTTATGTTCTCTGTGACATTGATCTCCCCTGGGTTTCTTTCTCTGTAATGGTGCTGCCAGAGCAGGTCCTTGTAGCCAGGCTTATTCATGTATTTGGGGAACCCAGGGGGATGTACAGATCGGTGCTACTGGATCTTTTTGGAAGATCAGGTAGTGCTCTGGGCAGTTTGCTGCTTTGCCAAAAGCCCCAACACTAAAGGAAGTGTGGCTTTCTGTGAGCCGAAGTTCATTCTTCTGGCATGGGCTTTACGGTTGGGACCCTCAGAAATACCTGTATTGTCTCTAAAGTGTAAAATGAGCTAACCTTTATATTTCACATTTTGTGCCTTTACGTCTTTACAGGTGGAGTATATATTTTCTTATTTAAAAAAACAAACCCAACCTTCAGTAACTGTTGGGATTTGGGAATAAGGCAGAATATGCAGTTTTATTTTGCCATCTTTATCCTGCTTGTTCTGTAAAATCTGTAATTGTTGTCCGTTCTTCAAAGTATTTTTTTATTATTTTTATTTTTTTATGAAAATCTAAATGTTTTCTTGCTTTTTAAGTCCGGTTTTGCCCAGTGTGGGTTTGAAGCAGCTCTGCAACAGAATGTTTATATTCCAGTTTCAGGAAAAATGATACCAGTCTGTTTAGAAATGGAGTATTTGCAGTAGTAAGTGGCATCTTTACAAGCTAAACATAATGATCAAAGAGTTGAAGAAATAACAAATTTAGTTGTCTTTTGGACAAAATTACAATGGAATAGCATTTGGTTTGTCATTTAGCTTCAGTATGATTTATTTTTCTTCTCTTTTAATTGAAGAACAAATCCAATTCATAACTGAATGCAATTCAATCCTCTCGTTTTCTGATGTGGGTAGAAAATATCTGTTTTATCTGTGTATAGGAGCTACAGTAATTCAAGCTTATTTTTCCTTTTGAATAACTGAAATGAACTGAAGGAGTCAGATATTCATTAGATGACATTATTATGCCCAGATACATTTTTAGAATTAATGAATTTTACAGAACACTAGTTCTTTGAGTGCTTTCCTTTCAAGTCTCATTAGTAACTTTTCCTAGATTGGGCATGTGATGACAGATATGCAGCTAAAATAGTAAAGATTTTCTACAAGATTGCCTATTAATTTAGAGGTAAAATCTGAACAACTTGCAAATAGAACTATTCCCAACAGATAGGGTGTGGGTGTTGGTGTGGGTGTTGGTGTTGGGTTCCCTCCCTCCCCCCACTCTTAAATCTGTGTTCCTCTGCTAAAAAAAAGTAAGTTGAGCTCAACTCTACACTGGAAGAACAAGTTGATGAAACTAGCCCAGAAATGCTAGAATTACGGTTTCTGGTGATCCTTAGTACAGCCCTGTTGTATGTGTTACCTTCTAATACAGTGTTAATTGATTGCATTTTTTCTGTCCTTAGAACTCCTGACTCATTCTTTGCATGAACGAGTACTGCTTGCTTCAGAGTTAGTTATTCAGTGATTTTCTTTTTATCATTCATTGCTCATTATATGGCTGTCTGCCATCTTTCCTGGGCAGTATTCAATCTCTACTATGAAGACGAATTACTAACTTCCATGTGCTCTTCTGTGGCACGTCACACTATGAGAATACTTAACAAATATTAATTATTTATTTTCTTCACAGCACCCTTGGGAGAAATGTGTTATTCTCTGTATCAGATATATAGGTTTGTGGAGGTACAGAGAGAACAAAATAAGAAAAAAACAAAGCAAAACACCAAACCCAAACTCTTCCGTCACTCTACAGTAAACAACTAGGGTGTACTTTTTGTGAAAATGCTTAGCTTTGTCTATATATCTTTAAGTTTAAACAGCTAATTTTTTTCAAGGATGGATATATGAACTTCTACAAATCAAATGCCATGGTTTAAACAAGGAATGGATAATTACTAATCACTTCCTAAGAGGGGGCATGGTTATATGGAGTGTTTTTCTGATCTAGTATGATGTTTCTTTATTCTTGTGCATAGATGGGCTTCACTGTATGTGTTTTCCAAACATAAAATTAACAATTTTGAACTCAGCATGTCCACTTTTATGATCAAGAACATATGCAGCTTTTTATAGGTTCCAGTGGGTAGCTTCATGGAGACCGAATGGTTTCTTCACAATACTGGAAGTGACAGATTGAGGCTACAAGTCTCCTTTACCTGAATACCAGAATCTTTATGTGGCCTAAAGTCCTGACACATTGTCTGTGAGGGTGTTGGATAACTTGCAGGGGTAGGAGATGACAGTTTTCTCTCTACTCCAGAGTAAAACAGGGCAAGGTGAGGTAAGCTGATGGGTCCTGAGAAGATGTTTCCATCTCAATGGTTTCTATCTTGCTTAAAAAAGATTTTAAGGATTTGATTATTTCAGCAGCTTTCATGCCAACACTGACCTTTTGATGATAATTTGATTTATTTCATGCACAGAAGCTGTGTTTGAACTAAGCCGTATGCAGAGCAAGAACTAAAAAGATGCTTCATTGTTTAGGACACTGGTTTACTGTCAAATGGCATGGATTCATTTTACCACAGTCTGTCTTTGAGATGTTTGATTAACAAACTCAGAAATGTTGGGTTTAGTGAGAAGTAGAGTATTTAAATACCTCTTAGGGACTCTGATGTAATTATTTTTTTTCATTTGCAAGTTACTGATCTGTGAAATTGGGGTGGGGGAGCTAAAGTATTGAGGACAAAGGATTCTATGAACAGTAAAGCCACTCTTTCTGTGAGACTGTGAAAAGATCATTAAAACATTGTATATACCTTTTTTCTTTTTTGCATTTCTTTTGATGGCTATATAGAAGTCTGTACAGCATAATTCTCCTTTTCCAGAATTCTCATATTTCTGTGGAAAGAGAGAGATGGAAGAAAAGAAAGAGAAAAATGTTTCTTCTGTCTTCTGTATTGCTGCTTTCACTTTGGTAACAAACAGTATTTGTTAATGGAACTTGCTGTGTTTTATGTTTTCAGATATTAATTACTAGCTTCTTCTGTACCTCCTAAACAAGCAAGAAGGAGTAAACAAGTCAATTTCTGTTTTACAAGTACATAAGAGAGACAGACTGATTCTGGGTCTGAATTTGGGTGTTGGTAGTACCTGTTCCAAAGTAAGTACTAGACTTGCTGTGAAAATATCTGGTTGTGTTCAGCTCTTAACATGAGTGCAGCCTTTAGTTCATTATTTTACTATCTCTACTTCAGTTAGAGATTAAAAAATATGAAAATGTGTTTATAGACAGGCCTTGTAGCATTATTGAATAAAGATCTTTATTAGATGTCTAAACATAGG
Organism: Anhinga rufa; assembly: GCA_013400875.1. Lineage (NCBI taxonomy): Eukaryota > Metazoa > Chordata > Aves > Suliformes > Anhingidae > Anhinga > Anhinga rufa. The sequence goes on from VZTV01101043.1 coordinate 3,444, forward strand.
GTCTTAGAAGTTTCAATTCAAGCTTTGGCTAGTGGGTCTTTTGTTGGCTTTGGGCTAGTCCCTTGAACTTGGCTTGATTATTCCTTTCATTTACCATAAATCAGGGGTGATTATGCTGAAGTTATTGCAATTTTATGGAGGTAAAAGAACTGTAAAAAAGCAGAGAGAATGCTATAGTGTCAAAAGGCTATAGTCTAGTGCTTGAGGGGTGAGTTTAGCTATGGGGCTAAACCACAGACTTCTCTTCGAGCCTTCAGAAAGTTAGGTAGACTGTTCTGTCCTTCAGTCTGTCATCTGTAAAAGGGGAATGATAGTTTTTGGTGTTTGTTTTTTTTTATACTTTAATAAACTTAATTTATGTCATTTAAGGGATGGTCAGATACCGATGATGAAGGTCATAGGAGTACCAACATTAAGACTGCGTTTGTCTCTGTTGTGTTTATTAATAGAGTTTTTAGTCCCCTGTAATTTCGCCAAATAGAGAAGGTTGCCTGATATTTTACCATAAAATTGAAGATTTACACTACTTAAATAGTTGAAGTGCTATGTAACATTATGATTTTTTTTTGACTTTGCATGCCAGTCAGTGTTGTAGAATATTTATTTAATAGAGTATTAGCATCTTTCAATTGATTTAACTCCCCTAATGGAATCTCCTACAAGTTTTCTGATGCCAGGTTTTCTGATGCATTCCTTCCCACTATCAAAGTTAATATCCTGGGGACTGCTTGAGTTTGCTAAAGAAATTGCTACTGAGTATGGTACTCTCGTATTTGTACATTTATGTTGCTACTGAGCCTGTAACTCTAGGGATTTTTTTTAAATCTAAGAAGGGTGCAGAACATAAGCAAGTGTACTTAATCCTGTCTATTAAACATCACCATGGAATCATCAGAGTACAGTCATTGCCTGTCCCTTGTGCTTTTCTCAGTCTAACTTATTGCTTTGGGTTTTTGTTTTTTGTTTTTGTTTTTTTTTAAAGAAAAAAAGGAAAAATTCAGGGCTCTTACAAATCTTCTGTAAAACTAGACATTTCAACTGAGATCAACATTTTGTTGTTCAAAACAGGATAACAGCTGTGACTTTGTAAGCTACTGTTAGTGGTTTTTAGAAGCTAATTTGTCAGCTAGCTGGCACGCTGAGCTCATTTGCCAAAAGAAGTTGATGTCATCTCCCATATCGTTCTTTGTCAAAGCTCAGCGTCTCTCTTTCTTTAACCAGAGATTCTCAAATAGAACGTTACAGAACGGGGCTGTTTGCCAGTGGCATTAGTTTTCTGTTTATGTAACTTCAATTTAGATCATTCATGGCTTAACACAAAATTCAGTTGTCATGTAAGAGTTGATTACCCTTTGTTTGTATCCTGTATTCATGATATGTAGCTCCTTTTTGTGTGCTTTGAATAAAAAAATGTGAAGAGCAGAAATTTTAATTATCTTCAAGTATTGCTACTTAATTTATTCAAACAGTATTCAATATAGTTTATTATTGCTTGTTCTGCATATAGCACAAAATAAGCATTTATGTAATGACTATAGCTGTTGATTAAAAATAAGGTTTCTTGGAAGAATGAATGTCTAAAATCAGTGATTATCAATTAAATGTCAGTACTGCCCATTGTTTCAACACAAAATTAATCATAATTTCTGTTGCACATTCTGTCTAAAACCGCATGTTTTCAGGTTCTGTCTTATCCCTAAGAAGTAAGTTCCATGCAACGTTGGCATGGTATTTGGTAGAACCCCAGTAGTTTTAATCTTTTTAGTAAATTGCTTAGTGGCTTTTTTGTAGCTTCAGTGTCTCAGTAGCTTTATAAAATGTTGTGGGATATAAAGAAGAGATCCTTTTACAAGATACCACCTAAATAAAAGATGAGAAATTAAGGGTAGGAATAATTTATTTTCACACTAAAAGTTCTAGTGAGATCTGCTGGGGATCTTGGAGAAGCAAGAAAGCTTGCTAATGGCAAAGTTATTTAGAGTACTGAAACGCTGATTGTGGAGAGACACCCCAGGTTTTCACAGAATTGAGTGGGTGATAAAATAGGTGAAATCCATTGCTGATAAACGTAAAATCATACGCATGAACTCTGTGCTGTTTATTCTCATAGAAAAAGAGATCCGAGACGCACAGTAGATAACTACTAAGTTTTGAGAGCTGAGGTTTAGTAGTTGCCAAAAAGTGATTAGATTTTAAAGGAATTGAGAGTATCTGAGGAAAACTGCTACTAGTAGTTCTGCTGTTGCGCTCACCCTATTATAAAAACAATATTCTAGAACTAGAAAAGAATTGAATTAATTCTATACAAGGAGAAACTAAATTGGCAAGGTGCTAAAGCCTGGAAAGAGACAGCTGGGAGGGGAATGTGATAGACATCTAGAATTATGAGCAATGTGGAGAAAGTGAATGGGAACAATTATTTCCCTTTTTCATAACAAAAACTAGGGGCACCTAATTATCAGATGGCAGGCTTAAAGTGAACACAAGGAAGTAGTTTTTTAAACAGTGTGCAATTAAATTGTTGAATTCATAAATTCATTGCCACAAGGTACTGCAGAAGCCAAAAATTATAGTAGCTTAAAAAGGAAGAAGAGAAGATCATGGAGGTGAGGTTTATCTTATAGCTACAAAACACCGTTGTCTAGTCATAACCTTAGGCTAAACGTTAGGTCTGTTGGAGAGAAAACCAAGTTGGGGCGTTCCCTAAGAATTCAGTACTGGCCTTTATAGAAATTACTTGATCTCTGTACAGATCCCTGTTCTGAAGCTTTCGTGTACAGATAGACTGATAACAGTATCTAGATTATAGTGCTACATAGTGTGTAACAGTGTATTACTATAGGGAAAAAAGTCACCAGATCTTCAAAGATTTGATGTTAGTGTATTTATACATAAATACATTATTTTAACATAAATAATCGTTGTAAAATCAAGATGCAGAAACTTAAGAATATTAATTACTTATAAAGGTAAGTAGGCTGTACTTCTGCAGAATTATTTTCAAAAGCATATAACCTCAGTAGTAATAATTTGATTCGTAATTAATTGGTCATCCAAACATTAGTATTTCACTGTGAATCTTTAAAACAATTAGGTATTTTCCAGTTTAATTTTATCAGGGTAGTCTGAGGTTTTTCAGATTCCTCTCCACACCTCCCCCCCACTCTCTTAAATATCTTCTTTATTTTGTTAACACTTCTAAGCCTGTTTCCTGGAATAACGGTATTTTGTGCTCCAGTTGTTGATCATCTTAATTGTTTTGCCTGGTCTTTCTGGAAGAATTGGCTTATTGAAAGCTATATCACAGAATGGTGGGGGTTGGAAGGGACCTCTGGAGATCACCTCGTCCAGCCCCCTGCGTGAGCAGCACACCCAGAGCAGGGGGCACAGGACCGCGTCCAGGCGGGGTGGGAATGGCTCCAGGGAAGGAGACTCCACAGCCTCTCTGGGCAGCCTGGGCCGCTGCTCTGGCACCCGCACAGCAAAGGAGTTTTTCCTCATGTTTAAGTGGAACTTCCTGTGTTCCAACTTGTGCCCGTTGCCCCTTGTCCTGTCATCGGGCACCGCTGAGAAGAGTCCAGTCCCATCCTCCTGACACCCGCCCTTCAGATACTGATAAGCACTGAGGAGATCCCCCTCAGCCTTCTCTTCTCCAGGCTGAACAAGCCCAGGTCTCTCAGCCTTTCCTCACCAGGGAGATGCTCCATCCCCTGAGCATCCTTGTGGCTCTGCGCTGGCCTTGCTCCAGCAGCTCCCTGTCCTTCTGGCACTGGGGGCCCAGCACTGGACACAGCACCCCAGCTGCGGCCTCCCCAGGGCAGAGCAGAGGGGCANGAATATATTGAACAGGACTGGACCCATCACAGACCCCTGGGAAACACCACTGGTTACAGGCCTCCAACCAGACTCTGCCCCATTGATCGCGACCATCAGAGCTCTGCCGTTTAGCCAATTCTTGATCCACCTCACTGTCCACTCATCTAGCCTACACTTCCTAAGCTTGTCAATGAGGATGTTATAGGAGACAGTGTCAAAAGCCTTGCTGAAGTTGAGGTAAACAACATCCGCTGGTCTCCCTTCATCTACCCAGCTGGTCGTGCCATCATAGAAGGCTATCATGTTGGTCAAGCATGATCTCCCCTTGGGGAATCCATGTTGACTGCTTCTGATAACCTTCTTTTCTTAACGCTCAGCAGCTGCATGTATCATAGAAGTGAGGCTTCTAATGGTAAAGGGATTACCACTTAAAAAGTCTGGAAAATGCTGGTTTTAATAGTCTGCACCTTAATAATGTAGTCCTTTTCTGAATGAAATAGTGCCATTGAAAGCTATGTGGATACCCATGTTGTTAAGGCTTCTAAAATTCTATTAATGTATCTAAAATGATTGTCTTTTGGGAGATATTCACATGTGTATTTACTATTATTCTACTTTGTTTTTCCTAAAAGTATGCTTTGCTGAAACCCTTTGAGCATAAATTTGGTTCCATTTTATCTGTAGGTGTGAACAAATTTATACCTTCAGGTGTGCTTAATAATAATAAAGCTTCAGTGAAGCTTCAAAATATAATGTTGTACTTGATAATTTATAATAACTCTTAACATGATAGGCAAAATATACTGAAACCATAATGTGTGTATCTGTTATTAAACATTTATTTGAGATTTTTTTTAATTTCAAGTTTGAATCCAGCATTTATCATCTTAGATTTCAACCATGCTTTTATATATGCCTGAGGGTGGACTTTATACATCTTTTTATAGATTAGAAACACAAAATATTATCACACTGCCATCTGGACTGATTTACCCTTATATTGTCACAGGTTTATGATGATTATATTCAAACACTTAATGTTTTCTTTTTCAAACATTTCAACACGGTAAACTAGTAAATCAAAACTTCCTTTTGAAAGATTGATTGGTGCAAATGTATCTAATCATATTCAAAGTATATTCAGAACTCTATTCAAAAGCGTTGATACGTGTTTTTGGATTACAGAAGGACCACACATACTGTAAGTGGTTCTTTAATGGTTGCATAAAACTCAGTCCTGTTTTCCCTGAATCTTGATTATTTCCAGAGGTAGTAGGTAAAAAATTTTAACTTCCCCTTCCTCTTCCTCATCCTTTAAAGAGTTTTGTGAGGTACCAGTTTTGTGGCCTGGCTGTTGATTTCTTCATTGCCATGTGATTATTTAAAAGCCTACACCTCTATCAGTGTGATTTGTAAGGTAATTGAGCCGCATTTCCTATCTATATTTCTTAGATTTAAAATGGAGTAGCTGTAGGAAGGCATGCTTAGCTGTAGACTTTCCTTCCTTCCTTTCCTTCCCCTTCTGCCCATGTTTTAAGGTGGTCTGAGTTTTTTCAAGTGATGCTGAAAATTCAGATCCGCAATTGTCAAATGTGTTTTTATATTTTGAGAAGCTGCTTTACAAGGCTGGATGGTAGAATGAAGGTTTCGTTGTATGACAGCCTTCTGGGGGATAGCCCACACAGTGTACACGCATGCTTATCTGCGTATTTGGCAAAGTGGGCTGACATTACAATGTGGCTGAGGAGGACGTTTGAGATGAAATTATCTTTTTTTCTTCTTCAAAAGGAAAATAACATTTATTTCAATGCGTAGACTTTATGGACCTTTTAAGTGTTCGATGTTTTTGTAATAGTATAAGACTAAAACCAAACACAACCCTCTCTTAAATAGCAAATTCATTTGGATTTTGCCAGAATGCCATTATATTTTTATTTGGTTAATTATTGTAGCAGTGTGAATGTTTTGAAAGCATGTTAAACTGAAAACACTGTAGCTAGATATATTTGCTAATCTCTGGAAAAGCCTGGAATATGATAGTAGCATGATATGGGGGCATGTGCGGCATCATTAGTAGTTTCAAATAAGTATCATGCAAATATAAATACAGCGGTATGTTTTTCTGAGGTAGCAAAAAAATAGCTTTGTTAAAATGTAAACAAAGTGTTTAATCAGGAGGAATTTATGGCTTGTTATAAAAACCCCATACTGAGTCTCTTGTTCATGTATTTCAGTATTTTATCTATAGCAGCGGACAGAATTGGCTACTTAAGAAGAAAGTATAAGAATTGTGAAAGAGGACAGCTGTGCAATAGTGTTCTTATATGGGTAAAAAAATACCATCAGTGGTTTAAGTTTCTGAAATACAAGCATATTTCATAAGTTTTATATAACAGGAATTTAGGAATTCTTTAATTCAACTTTAACTTGAGGTATTGTGTTGTATTATGGCCATCACCACATGTTTTAGAGAATGATGAAAGAAACTTTGCAGTAGATATACGGGATAATTAGCTTTCCAAGAAGGTTTCATTGTAATCTGTAATACCGAGATAAAATTTTAAACCTCAGATCATGAGGTTTGTGTTTCTTTCAAAACATGTTTGAATATTAGCTCCCAAGGATCCAAGACATGTTTGAGTACTATGGATAATCGTTGTCCATGTAAGCTTTCAGTTATAAAACCATTGAAAAATTATTCAATTAACTTATTTTTCTTGTTATTTGAATCCTACTTTTCTCTTGTCCAGAAGCTCAGGCTCTAGTCTTTACTACTTTGATTTGGCAAAGGAACTGGATCACAGCTGATTTAAGGCTCTTTTCTTTACACAACAGTCTACGTTTACAAAACTTTTGCATCACTGTTACCCCTTTGCTCATTGGCCCGTTTCAGCAAAATTTGACGAAAATAAGGGGGATGAGAGTGGTAGATAGCTGGTCAGTGCAATTGCATAAGACTTGTTAGTGGAAAGTAGTGGAAATTTTAGAGTCTCCCATTTAGTCTTTTCAAAGGCTGCCCTTTGCTTATTTTCCTGTCTTGCTAACTCATCCTCAACATCATCAACTGCAAATGAGTTACACAATCTAAGTACATTCTGTGGGAAGATAATTTCTTTCAATTAGTGGATAATCTGAGAGTTGGGATACATTCTAGAAGGAAATAAGCATTTGAGTCCTTTGGAATTCAATGGAGGGAGTGAAGAGGCTCCATGAAGTCTTTCTGCATTCCATCAGGGCAATGGCATACAGGTGATGTGTGACAATATGGTATCTCATAGTTTTGAGGGTATCATCAGATTCTGCACTGACAGAGGGAATAGTTCTGTAACCCTTCTCCTATTGTGGTACTTATATCCTATGTTGACTGATTCAGTATTTTACCCTCCACACAGTTGTTTTGGATGGTTATCAACTAGTGAGAGATTTGCTTTAAAGGCCTATGCTGTTTTCAGTCATTAAAAATACCCATAGATCAATTGATTTTGTTGTGAATTCCAACAGAAATGTCTTCTATGTAAGAGCAGAACTGAGCACAATCTTTCCATTGGATGAAGAGAAAGATTTAGTGTGTTTCCCCTCTGAATCCTTCTGTTACCCAGAATATTTTAACCCCCTAGAGTTGCATAGAGTTTTAAAAATACTGGGGCAGTTCTAGTTCCAAGATGCTTTGGGCCTGTGGGTGGGGGCTGCTTTGGCCTTCCAGTTCCAGCAAAGTGTATGTTTGAACCTTGCTGGTTCTCATTACAGCATCCCCTGGATAGAGGATGGGTCTTGTTGAAGTGCATGTCCCTCCTTGGTGGGAAACCTCTCATTGGTGGCAGAAACTTCTCTTGTAACTCTAAGTAGATATTCTTTTTATTTCTGATGTTAACCAGGCATGAATCTTCTCTTCCTGTTCATTTATGGCTAAATAGTTGTTGCAAAAGGGATTCGATTCGTTAACTTCACATGTGTGCATTGTCAGCGTATGCACCTGAGAGAGTAAGCATAACCTTTCTATAGCCAGAAGAGAGAAATAAGCAATTTTAGTTAGTGATTCACTTGAAAATAAGTGTCTAAAATCAGCCAGATGAATCATAACACATTTCTGTCCTCTGCCTTTGAAGGAAGCATAGGCTGACTCACTTAGACATAGATATTTGGTCCCCTCAGTCATTGTCCCCCTTGCCCCGAAACATCATGCTTCACCCGTGGTGTATTTTATAATAGTAAGTATTTCATACTCAAAGTGTTGGAGAACAGGGTCATGAAGTGCAGTCTGTTACTTTGATGTTACCATCAGACTCTTTGCCATAAATGTGTGCTGCTGTACTTGTTGCACAGTGCATGTCACTGGGGCAGGTCTTTAAAGTACTTTTACACTGTAAGATAGTAGTGTTACTGACTTCAGAGCTTCTCTTCCAGGCTGTGGAGCTGGATCTAAATCTCAGAATTGGTTTTTTTTCTTCTTTTTAAATGTGCTGACTTAATTGTTTTTGCTTTGAGTACAACCACTTTATTATATTTTGGTTAAAATTGACTGTATACTTGTTGCATTTCTTTATAATGTTTGTATCATTACAACTTCTCAAATAAGTATAGCTAAGAATTTTTAATTTTGTTAGGGCAAGCTTTGTCATCTTTCTTTTTCCTTCAGTAATTAGAAAACAAAGAAACAAAACCAATACATCAGTCAGTCTTATGATCTTCTATGATATTCATCATGTTTTATCTTTGCAACAGATATTCACCTTTGTAAATCAGCATCTTTGCTTGTGGACACAATTCAGTGAGGCTTGGCGAGGGGAAGATAATCTCCTGTAGGTATTATATTTGTAAGAGCAGCCCATTAAAGAGACTCTTGCCCCAATAGAGAAACTACACCAGACTTTATGGACTTTAAACTGGCTTTTGGAATGTCTGATTTTTGGGATCAGACCACAGATTCTTTGAAATCTTGGGAGAAGCTAATATTAGTGACAATATTAGTGACTGCAGCTGGAGTTTAACTTAGTCTCTCAGCTAAAAGAAGTAACTTACCTTTCCCCTTAAACCTGTCTTCTCTTTTTGACTGTGGATGGTATGTTCCCTGTTTCCCAAGCTTGTGATTTAGATGTCATCCTCAATTTTTCTAAGATTTACCTCAGAGCAATTATGGCATATCTTGCTGTTAAACAATTTGCAAGATAACAGTATTTTCTTCAAACTTTAAGTCAAAGTTTAATGCCATGTGATTTAATTTAATAAACTCTGAAAGAAGTAGATTTTTTTTTTTTTTATTCTTTTGGCATGTGAACTCCTTTGGAAATGTGTCTGCACAGTTTCTTTATAGTCTGTGATTGGGGCATGTAAGTAATCTGTGAAAACAGAGCTTAAAGGCCATTCGAAGAAGAATGAGAATAGCATTTAAAATAAAATGCATAATTAAATTAATTTTTGTGGGTGGATAATACTTAAAGTGAGAAATGTTTTAGTGCAGGTGTTTGTTTTTTTCTGACTTTCAAGTTGATTTTCATTTGCATTGAGTTATGTACGTAGTCATCTCAGTAGCAATTCAAAAGGTGAATATATTGTCACCACCATACTTGTATTTATGTTCTTTTTAGAAAATTTATTTCATGTGAGGAAAAGGAAATAGTTCATGTTAAACATTTTGCCATTTCAGATTGAACTAAAATAATAATACAAGCAAATCTTAGCTCTAAGCTTTGAAGAATATTGTTGAAAAGCACGAAATTAATATTGGGAAAACTTATAATGAACTTAATCAGCAGAGTTGCATTCTGTTTAATGGATAGGGATAGGCTCTGTTAAGTCATTCTCAGCCAAAGCTGAGAGCAATCACTAGAGCCTGTGTTGCTTAAAAGGATGGATTTTTTTCCTTTTTTCCTTTTTTTTTTCTAAAGAGGAGGTTCATGTGGACTGAATTCCCTTTTACAAAATGGGCATGTTTCCCAGGAAAAACATGATACTTCTTCACTAATCAGGATGGAGCCTTATCCTGCAACGGGACCTACATTTTAGTCTTTTCGCCACATCATTGCTGTTTTCTACTTGGACAAAAATAGATATAGAGTAAACCAACCCAAAAAGTCAATTATAGGGTTTTATAGTGATGTACTGTGAAAAATTTGGTCATGTTTTTCATTATACAGAATGTTCTTTCCGAAGACATAAACAGAAAAAAGCACATATGTTTGATTTTAAAAATAACTTTGCTTAGCTGTTTAAAAATGCTGGAGACATTTTGGATAGTTCTAAATGATCAGCATCATAATTATATGATAAAACTTCTGTGTAAAGATCTATCTGGTTTATAATTATTTAACTGTTGGGATTTTGGGGTTCAAGAGGTATACTTTGAAAAATTTCTCATACATATCTGAAAAGTCTGAGTTATTCATCTTTCTCTCCTCTCTAATCAGGAAGTAACTGTTAAATCTGTGATGTCAGTTTAGGGGGAATGATTTAATTTAAAAAGTATTAACATGTGAAAGAAATATGGGAATGAATGAAAAGAGTTTGGTCCGCTGACCAGGATAGCGTAGTGTAGGAGAGATGCTGAAGTAATAACTACAATTACAGTATCAAAGCAATAAAAATTAATATGTAATAATAGAATTACAAATGAAAGCCACATTTTTCAGTTGCGGGTGCCTGAAGTTCAATAGATAAGTCCATATTTGGACATCTGCAGAAATGCGGTAAGGCTTTTGTAGGTGTTCTGGCATTTCATGTTGCTTTCATGGCGAATTGCAAGTGCTCAGCACTTTTGCAAATGAATCCAAATCCGTTTAGGGTTCCAAATATGGACACTAATATTTAAAAAATGAGAAAGATTCAAAGATGCTAAGAGGTTCACAAATGAGAATAACTACTTTTTGAAGAATAAATGCTGGTGGGTTTTTTAGATAGTTTAATTTAATTTGTTAGATTTAATTCTTGCTAGATTAGTTTGGGTCTGATCCAGTTCCTAATAAATTTAGTGGGATCTTTTGAAACCTTTATTTATATGTTTATTGCTAACGTGTTCTCTGACTAAATTTGCTTGTTGTTTTGTTTGACACTGAAACTAAGTGAACAGTTGCTTACTTAGATTTATGTGATAACACCCTTTATGAATTATTTTTTTCTTTAAAGAATAAGATTCAAAATTGGTATTCCTTAAGATTATTACATATTACATGATACATTTGATAATTCTGACATGAGATACTACTAAGTTGGTTACCAATTTTCTTACAATTTCTAAGCAGTTTGTTTCCAGTTTGCAAATACTTTGTGTTTCCAGAACAGTGACCAGAGTCAGAGTACCTTTACACGTCAGCAGTTCTTGCCACTTGTGTAATGTCCTCCTACTTCTCTCCATTGTCAGTCTGCATCATCTTTTTTATTTCTCCACAGAAAGCAGACCTTACCATCACCTTTTCATTTAGTTGCCATATTTATGAGGTGCTTCCTTTGCCTGTTCTTAGTAACCCAATACATATTTCCTCCTACTTATTTCCTCTGTACAACTTGATTTCCCCAAGTGATACGGTATTTCACTTCCTTGAACTTCAGTATTGCATTCATTCTGAATGTCTTCTAATTAATCCATGGATCTCTCGGGCTTCCTTATGCTCTAACTCAGCCATTGGACATGTCTTCAGTGTATGCATTTAAAGGCCAAAACGGTATTTTAGCTTATCTGTCCTAAGCTATTATATCAGTTATCCCTGTTAAAAAATACTTCCACCAAAAACGTTAGTGAATGTTTGACTAAAACTTTTCTTCCAAAATGTAATCCAGCTTGGATTTAAAATGTGAAAAGATAATGAATCTACCATGTCTCTTGGCATTCCATTTAATTAATTAATCCATCACTTAATTAAGAAGTAGTTGTATTAAATCAAATTTGAGTGTGTCTGGTGTTGATTTCCAGTCACTTTGGCTGTCTCCACTCTTTTGTGCTTCTTCCTCCAGGAGATATACTTTCATTAGGCTATTGAGTCACCTCTTGATGTTTTTTCTGCTGAGCTAGACCAGTTGGATTCTCTTGTCTTTTGCTATATATTTTCTAGTCAATAACTTGTTTTTCTTTTGAAAGTGGATCTTGGGACTGGACACATGATTTTAATATCTGTATCACAAATGAAGCACAGAAAAATAAAATAACTTTCCACTCTTACATCTGGTGATCTCATCAAACATTTTTGATTTACTGTACTGGGCACTCCTATTAAATTGAATATCTGCTCTAAATCTTCTTTTCAGTGTTGTCTCCTAGAGTGTTGTCCATTTTGCAGGTATGGTATGCACTTTTCTCTGAAATATGTAGCTTTACTTGGAGATCTAGATCAAACTGTCTTTTGTTTGAATGGATGTCTGTCTGCTAGGTAATCCATATCACATTAAATGACTTTACTCTTTTGTAGTGGATGGTGCTGGGATGGCATCCTGTTGTGGGGGCAGCATGGGCTTGGAGGGAAGATGAGGGGGTGAGCAGCAGTGTGGGTGCTTAGCTGCTGGCTGGGGTCAGCCCACCTCATCATCTTCAGGTTTTCCATTCTGCCAAATTACAACCCTTGGCAAAGGCTGAAACAGGTGCATAGATTGGTGTAGATGAAGCAGGGTAAGAGAGATAATACTGGACAAGAGAAGTTGATGGAAGAATTGAAGAATCAAATGGAAGGCTGGATAGAAGAGAAGAGAGGTGAATAAAATATGAAGGGAAAAAGAGAAGGTGAAAAAGGAGAGGTGGAGAAGGGAGTTCTAAGAACAGCTAAAGTTGCCTCATTCCTTAGCAAAAAAAGACCGGAATGTGATGGGGAGGTCTCAGGTGCAGCGTTCTTTGAAACTCTAATATGAACAGAGATATTTAAAAATTTTTTTATTTTTTTTTTTAGCTAGGTTAAGTTGTCTCAGAAGTAGAACTGCATGAGAGGTCCTTGGGGTCAAGGTGGTTCAGGAATTCCAAAGACAAAATAAATTATTTTGATGTATGCCCATATATATCGCTTCTGGGCTTAATGGAATCAAATTGTGGTTACAATAAAGGGAACTTTGTTTACATTCTCTGGATCCACTTTATGTAGTTAAATCTGAGTAATGTTTCTTTTATAGAGATCATCACGTACTTTAAACCAGGGCCCAGCAATGGAATGCAACAAAAGAGTGTGACTAAAGTATCTATGAAATTCACTGTTAAGTCTGCACTCAGCTCTTCTAAACTTCCAGAAAACTTAGTTTTGATCACAACTGCATTCACTAATACTGTAAGTTAGTCTGGCCACCTGCCTTAGTATCAAACTTTCTTTCAGGAAAAGAAAACATTCAGATTGCTGTTTGCTGGAGAAGGTCAACAAATCTATTTTTTTCTTTTTTTTTTTTT
>VZTV01101051.1:0-14997 GCA_013400875.1 Anhinga rufa
TGTAATTGCCAAACTCAGCTAGAAATAAGGTATAATTGTTGTCCCCATATCTGCTAAGTCTGTCTCAGGTTTTCATGGCACAAGATCAGCTGGGCAAGAGGTGTTTTCCTCAGTGTTTCCCTTCATAAAAACACAAAAGCCTGCTTCCAACACTAAATTTACTGCTTGATGTTATGATGGAAACTTTTTATAGTTTCCTATCCTATATGAAGTCCCTAGAAGAAACCTGCTGCATAGACATGATTGAAGAAGGGATGCAGAGCATATGGATAAGAAGGGGTGATGAGGTGACATGGAGGCACTTTGCTACAAAGGCCAGGGGTAGGAGAGCACTTTTTCAGCAGTGAAGCTGAAGGTTTCCCACCTGGGCTAACCTTGACTGTAATATAAATCATCCTACACAGGAGTGCTGGAGGAGACACTATTTTAGTTCCTGGGCTTTCACAAATGCTGTAGGAAGTCAGGGAAATAGCATGTCCAAGTAGCATGAATGACCGTTCCACTCAGCATGGATCAGTAGTCATTGACTCAAAAAGCTGCACGTTTCTAAAACGGTAGTATGAAGAAACCGTTCAGTACCACCATTCCTCTGCCTTGCTGAGAAAGGTGAAGATCTAAAGAATCACATTTCAAAGTCTGAGCTGTGTTTCCACTATGTTTTCTGCATGTGGTTAAATCCTACCATTGACTTGACGCTGGGCTGATTCCAATAACGTGGCAGCAAACACTGCATAAAGGCAATGTCGACTCCAAGACATAAATTAGATTACATGGGACAGAGCTGGTAGATATGCCAGAAGAAGGCAGTCAAGCTGAACTGAACACTGCAGCGTCGTTAATAGCCAAGAAGCCTAACTGAGCTGTCTCTGCATGCTAAAACATTCTGCATTTCAGAGTGCAGGAAGGAAAGCAATTTGTAATGTTAATCCCACAGAACTAGAGCTATTCCTAATGATGCCAGCCTGCCCAGGCATGTTAGAGAGAAGTGTTTTCTGTCAGCATTGCCAGATTTATTGTCTATTCATCTCTCTTATGAAGTAGAAGAGGGAACACTCAGTGACAACTTGTTTATCTGATGGACTGTAAATTTTATCACAGCAAAACTATTTATGCCATTTAGAAACATGTCTTTTTTTATAATCGGAGGTGTTGTGGTAAAACCAGTTGCATAGGCGACACTGTCACTTAGGAGTATTCATTTATACAAAAATACAAGCACATAACAGAGGATGGAGATAGTATTGATGCAGACTCAAAAGGCAGTGTAGATAAATTATATGAGGCTCCAGGTGCTTATTAATAAACATTGCAAAGATGATGTGGGTTATATGGTCAAGACCTGCTCTGAAATAAGTGATATTAACTTCATAGCATACATTATGCCATGATGCTTTACTAAGAGTTTTCATTTAATAATAAAGGTCCATTCTGGGGAAAAAAAAAAAACCACCACCAAAAAACCAAAATGGCAAAAATCCAAGTTACATGCACATTACAGGCCACCATTTGGTAATGCTAACAATGTCTGACATGGAAAGCAAACATGGTCTCTGGAGGGTTTGTTGCAATGAGTGGGGCAGCAAGCAGAGAATGGGGGTCCAGGCACTGGAAACAACATGTCCTGGCTATGATTGATGGAGAAGCTGTTGACTTGGACTGATTCTGCTCAGAGGGAGGTGGCAAACTGAGGAATTTATGATAAAAAGCTGTAAAGCAGGACATTAAAACAGACATTGGCTTAAAATATACAACAACAAAAAAAAAGAGGTTAATTTGTTTTCCTCTGCTGGTTACATTCCAAAAGGTGAAGTTTGTTTTTTCCTCTTGAACTAGCTTTAGAGAGGAGATACGCACCATATGCCACCAGTTGCTCTTGCATACAGAGCTGTAGCAAGATGTTTGCCAGAGGTTTGAACTCTGGTGAGCATGGCCTTTCCCTCCCAACTTTCATTTCCAGCTGTTTATTTGAATGTGACTTTCAGGCTGGTGAAAACGTGCTGGATTAACAGGCCTTAAAAATTAAAGACTATTGATCCAGGCAGCAGGTAAAGCAGAGGCAGCTGTCTCTCTGGCGTCCTAAGATGGATGGTCATGTTTGGAGGCCAGTGGGTGACTGTGGTTTCTAACACAGCTGAGGGTTTGCCTGCTTTTGTTGTAGGAATTCACACTCAACAGTATACATGCCCACATAAGAAAGACAGCAAAATATTTCCACATTCAGAGATTTGTTCATGTCAAGGCCAGAGGGAGCATGGTGTTAATGTAGTTGAGCCTGTGACACTTACACAGGCCAAATAATTTAACCCCTTGGCTTCTACAGTAAAGGGATTTATTCAGTCTCTGGCAGGAGGAGAACACTGAATCCACAAAATCACATCTGAAGGAGACTCTGCACCCTGAAAAACCATGCATCGGTTTTAAACTCTCAGGATCTTCAACACCTTTATGAGTTCAAAAGCTCCAGGGACGTGGTCGCTCTGATGCTGGTGGGGGTGCGGTCTGACTTGTCAAAGGCTGACTGCTCCAAAAGGGAGCCAAATCTAATCAGGACCATAATGCAAAGCATAGCATGGGCTTGTGCAGCAAGGCTGGGTCTGTCACTCTCTATTAGTTGATACGTATGATTGCTTAACTGCCCCTTTACTGTTTTGTGTTTTCTAGTATGTCCCAGTCTTAATTCCACCAATAGACATAAAACTTCCTATCATGCCAGTCACAGAGACAATTATATAAGAAACTTTTTTTTGTTCTCCCCTTCTCCTTATTTCAGTTTAGAGAAACAAAGAGGCCCATTCATTCAATTTGCAGCTGAGTTTCTCAGGTTATGTAAATTGTTAAATCATCCATGCTCTTTCTTTTTAGCATATTGCAAGCAGTGAATTTCCATACCCAGTTTAAACTTCACAATTGAACTATGCCGACAAACATGGAGAGCAAGAGAGATCAAGAGTTTCATCTTTTCTGCTTCCTTTCTGCTGGTTAACCAATATGTTATACTTCCATGGAGAATAATAAAAAGAAATCAGAAGCTTTTAATGAAAAAACTAGGTGGTAGAAAACCTTGTGATATACTTAGGAGGTGCCTGTGGACTCCATTTGAGCTTTATTCGTTTCCATCAAGGCATAATTTAGTGCAGAAGGACAGGCAAGCTTCCATTTTTACTCCTGTGATTTTTTTTTTTAAAATTATTACTATTTTTACCTTACAGTTTAAATTAAGTAGAAGTTCCTTGGGAAAGCTGCTTCTTCTGCTCAATTATTGATGCCTAGTGATTTGTTAAGATTATAGTAGGATTTCTCTGGAGCAGGAAATGATAGCAATATTAGAGTTAGTCTTGATCAATTAATGGTGCATGTTAATAGGAGGGCTTTTTTACTTTGTGCACATTTCAGTTTCCCCACACCTCTCTGTGGTTCAGTTTCAAAAAGGAAAAGAACATTATAAAATCTGTCCAAAGCTTGGCCACTGGGGGACACTTATACTTAGCTTTTGGCCACCAGTGTAACTGTTTGCAAAGGATCAGCAAGCTCTCCTGTCCTTGCAACAAATCATGGCCATGACCCTCTGCATGGCTGTCCCTTCTGGAGGCCCTACTCCTTGCTTTCCAAAGACCTGGCCAAGGAGCCAGCCAAGTGACTCTGCTCTGAGACCCGTCTTCAGGAAAGCATGTGCCTGGACTCGATGATCCTTATGGGTCTCTTCCAAGTGGAGATATTCTATGAATCTATGAACTAGCTTAGCTAATAAAAGAACATGTCATATAGCACCACACTTACACACATGCTTCACTTCTCCTGGCTTTACATAGAGATTCCTTCTGGTTAAGAAAAAAGTGTCTACCTGCATACACTAATGAAAAAGGCAATACCTAAATAATAGGAAGAAAGATACAGAGCTGGGCAGAAATTGGTGGTAAGTTTATGAACACCTAGACTAAAAAGCAGAGTAAAAAAAATTCTCATCAGTGTCTGTATAACTTTTACCTTTAGCAGGACAGGAGTACGAAGCCTAGATGTGTTCAAACAAGGACTCTAGCGCTGCATACTCTGGGTGGGCTTGAAATGTCTGGTATCCATTAGAGCCCAACATTCTGCCGAACCAAGAAATTAATTCTCTTGCAGGAACCTGGGCAAACCAATAGCAGCAGAAAGTTAATCAAGCACTGATCCTCCCAATCCACTTAATCACAGCCAGCTGCTACTTAAAGCCTAAGAAGAGCAACATCCCCAGGGCAGCCCTTTTGGAGGAGGGGAGAGGCAATTTAGAGAGGACCCTAGATGAGAGAAGGGCATTAAAAAGTTAATAAAATAAAAGTTAATTCCCTCAATCAAGGAGGTAGAGAATAGTTCTGGGAAGTTCTAAAGCTTCCAATATTAATTTCTTCCCGCCTTCCCAGCTGCTTATCCCTGGAAGGCATTTTGATTTGTACTAAAATATTTGCTCATAACCTAAGTTTCCTCATGGAGTGTACACAGACTGCAATGCCTGAGACTTGGCTGTGGTTTTTTTCCCTCTTTCATTCCAAGTGTCTCTAAAATCTTAAAAACACTGACCATGCCAATTCAGTTTACATTGGCTGGATAATCTTGTCTTCATTTTCTTTTGAGGTATGTATGGTCTCTTGGCCATGTCATCCTCTTAATATAAAATTTTGCCTGTTTTAACAAATGTGTTATTCCCCATTTGAACTTTATTGGACTGGAACATTTTGAGGGGTTCTGACAGGATTTTAGGTGTTTAAGCTTCCATATAGGAAATCCCTAAGTACATCATAGAGGTCTCTCTGCAAAACACTTGAACACTTCATGTGATGTAGGAAAATGCTTTTTTTCTTCCTGAATTCTCACTGGGGAATCTGAGATACTGATGGATTAAGTGACTTGATAAAACTACCTGGGGCAGCTGTGGCAGAGTTAAGTTTTAAATCCAGCCTTTTAATATAATAACGAATTCACCATCTCTAAGCACTGGGTTGAAGCCAATGCAATAATGAGGTCCTCTCTCCTGGTCAATGGTCATCACATTTAGTTGTGGAGTTGAAAGGATTTTATGGTCTAAGCTTGCAGAAGGTCATTTAATTAACAAGAAAACTGCTTTAAGATTTCAGCTTGGTCGCATAGGAATTTAGGAAGCCAGTGCACCCAAACCAGTCTTTACATGATTGTTAATATCTGATCTTGAATGACATGACTGCAATAGAGTAAAATAGGTAACGGCTCTTGGCAGTTGTAAGGCTGGCTTGTCCAGAAGCTGATGCTTTACAGGACAAGTGCACAGTCCTGCATTAACACAAGCTCTCACACCAGAAACAGCTGGTGTCCCTCCGTCCCCCAGGACACGTATGGGCAGCTGACGGTGTTGGCAGGAACACCAGCATTGGCAGGGTCCCCAGCAGGAATGGTCACAGCAGGGCTGCGCTATCTCTGGGCTTTCGATGTGGGTGGAAATCCTGGTTCAGTGTGGCAAAGCCTGGGGAAAATTTTCCGTTTAGTTACAATGTTATGAAACAAAACTCCACTTTGTTCACCGTTTTAATTTCAGTTTGCTATAAGCAAGTTGGTTTTTAAAGGAAAGAAAGTTGTCATCAAAAGTAGCTCCATTTCATTTCACTGGACCCCCTCTTTTTCAGGAATCTGCACAACATTTTTAAAATGCAAAGTATTGGTCAGCAGTTTCATATAGCTGGTTATTATCTTTGTGATGGCAAATACATTCCATAATACTTTCCCTAATATTTCGTTTTCTGAAAAGTTTTCCACCAAAGAAATATTCCTGCATATTAAAAAAAGCAGCATATTGGACATACCACAGATTTTCACTTTTTTTCTTAGAACAGGAAATGTCAAAATTTTAAATAAATATTTATGTTTATATACACACATACACACACACACGCATATGCATTCTTAAGGTACCATGATAGGAAAAAACACCCTGGTGATCCCATCAGCATTCTGTTAAAAAGTCATGGTTGTTTTGAAGGTACATGGTTCACCTTATAAAAATCAGTTAGACTGTGTTTTGTGTTCTATTTTAAAGACGTTTACATAATTTCAAAATTTTTTTGGTAAGCCATCAGCAAACATTCCCACTCTTCTGTTGACAAAACACCTTAACTAGAACAGTCTTTGGGGGGTTTCCACTACTTTCTGCAATTTTCTATAATATCGCTTGACTGACCTTTTTAAATTAATGCGGATGGAATTTTCCATGTGGCTGAAAGAAAATCTATTTGAAGTGGGGACTTTCTATTTATTGCTTTGTGTTTACCAATTGCTGTCTAATAAGTGTACTTTCAAATTAGTTAGTACGGTAGCCACTGGTTACGTTCCTCCCTTCCCCAGCTGTGTGCACTGCAGTAGTTCTGCAGTACAGATGTGTTGTACTGAACATCTCTTGCAAGCTCAATCCCAGAGGTGCTCGTTTCCAGTGGCTAGACATCAGTGAGTGACAGCATGGTGAAAAGCCAGTCTGGATTTCTGGTGAGAAGTTCTGTCATCAGTCACCAATCACCAGGATCCCCCCAGTCATTAAAAGCCAAATGGAAGAGAACGGTTTCAAGGAGCTGAAGATATTTTTCATACATCATTAATGAGATGATTTAGGTTGAGGAACATTAAGGAGATCGAGTGATGCTCAGGAGAGGCCTCAAACATTAATGGATGCAGCTTAATTCAAAACTCACTTTCTAAGGCCATTTAAAAAATGATTTATTATCATCACACACCTGAGAATGTCTGCAAGGCATTGTGTTCCTGCAGCCAGATTCAGAAAAGACATTAAGCACATGGTCAAATAAACTCATTAACCCAGCGCTGCCTAAATCTATGAGCAGGGGAATCATTAACAAATCACCCACCCTATTTTAATCCTGGTTGTATTTGCTATAGCAGTGCTGACTCCAGCCCTCATGTTACCCATCTCCACCCTCCATCTTCTTGCGTATACCCCTGCAGTTAGTAAATAACTCCAACCCAAAGTGATAGTTGTTAGATCAAGAAGATATGCAGACCACTTTAAAAATAATCTTTGCCAGTATTACTGAAATCAGTAATGGTTGTTAGGTTGAGGTTATCAGAGCACAAAAACGTTGGAGAATTTAGGAGCCCAGAGTCCGTTGTACCTGGTGTACAACGGTGAGAAATCTGGTGAGAAATCACAGTTTTAGGACTTTTCTTACAGAGGGGAAAGCTCCTGGCAATAGGTTTTCACTCCACCTGGGCAATGGGGAGAAGTAGCAGAAGAAACACGGACTTCACACAGTTGACAAAAGCTCTACCAAGCCCCTACTCCCATGCGTGTCTGGTGCTCAGTAACGGAGGAGTAAGCACTGACTTGGACCCCTGGAAATCCCACCATGCAGCCCTGAGCGCTCGGCCGGGGAGGAGGGAGGGCAACCCTGTCCCTCGCGGGGATGACATAACTCCACAATGTGAAAGCTCCATGAGATCAGATGGAAAAGTTTAACACTACCCCTGCAAGGTTTTGGTGCATGAAGAATGGAAAAAAAATGAAGAACATCCTTAAAATGTAAAACAT
Organism: Anhinga rufa; assembly: GCA_013400875.1. Classification (NCBI taxonomy): domain Eukaryota; kingdom Metazoa; phylum Chordata; class Aves; order Suliformes; family Anhingidae; genus Anhinga; species Anhinga rufa. The sequence goes on from VZTV01101051.1 coordinate 7,541, forward strand.
CTTGGTCTTTTAATAATCCCATGCGGTATGTTTTCACTTTAGCAATAATTGTATTTTCTTTTTGCGTATTTTATTTAACAACATTTCAGGGCCCAGCTAATCTGTTCCATCTGTTGAGGGAGCGAACAATGTGCTGAGCACAGAAACAACTGCCTTTATCAGGCTGTGGCAGTTTGCAGAAGCAATCTAACACCCTGAATAATTCCCCAGGAGAAATTTCAGTCCTACCTACTGTGGACACTGCTGTCTTTGCTGCTATCAGTAACCACATTGCAATAAATTTCAGTAGAAATTTATTGCAGCGTAACATTAATTGTAGGGAGATAGATGAAAGCCCTACAAGAAAAAAAATTGCAGCTTTTCTAAAGCTCATGTGAAGGCTTGTGGTGGCGCGTTTATATTTTATATAACAATTTTCAAATCAAACAAAGCATCTGAACCAGATTAAGAGATATGACAGCTAACATTTAACAGTTACACTGTAGCATCTTCATCAACCCATCCAGGGTGTGATGCTAAAGAGAGGACAAAACACAGAGCAGAAAAAGTCCTCTGCACTACTACACTTTGTGATTCATCTCAAAGTAAAACTCTGTGGCAAGATCCCTCTTGGCTACCTCTGCCATGTAAAAGAAAAGTGCCCGAGTGTTCAGTGCCTCTGCATCCCATAGGAAGAGACAGGCAGTTGTAGCACAGGTTGGATGCATTTAGGATGGGCTGGATGCTCCCAGGCAGATGTTTCTTGCAGGCAGAGGGGCTGCAGTGCCCAGCTGAGCCCACCCAGCCGGCCACCCTGCCCTCTGCAAACCCAAAGGTGCTCTGGCTGTTTTGCAGTGCCAGTGATACAAAGCAGCTGCCAAACAACTCATTCAATTAGCTTAAAATCTGATTTCTATTTCCTGAGTGGTACTAACCAGTCCAGGTGTGTAGCAGTGTGAATCTGGCTGTAATAAGCATGCCTCCGAATTTCCCTCAATAGAACAGGTAAAAGTCACTGATGGGTTTTCTGGAAAGGATCATCCCCCACTGTTTACTGTGCAGTGACACACAGACTTAGCACAAATATGTGGAGATAAAATTTGGGAGGGTGAGAGCCAGACAAACAGGAAAGATGTAGTTGCCCCAGCCGAGGTTTGGTCCAGCTGCTGGGTTGGATATGGTCGTGGTTGCAGGAAGGCTCAGGCCGACAATGATGCAAAACTGAACCTGGGCTACTGCATACTTTAGGAGAATCTGGGGATGGAAAAGGAGCAGAAAATTCAAATATTTACAGGGGAAAAGAGGAGACTCTTATATTAGCATCTTGATTTTAAGATATCAAACTGCTTGAATACATGTAGCAGACAGGATTATTGCTGCAAGTCCAGGGATGGGGGATATTGTGGGAGATGCTAGTGAGGCAACTGTGCTTTGTATTATTTAATTTATGATATTGTTTGGCAGTTTATTCCTGGAGTATCTCATCTACATACACGGTATATAAATATTGCTCTACTTTTTTCCTAGCATGTCCGAAGTATCATGTTTGATTTCCTGTTCTTTACCATTTTTGTATAAGTGCAGAAACCCCACTCTTCACATCATAAGCAGCTTGAATAAAAAAATCCACAGAATGAAAAGAAAACAAGAACACTTGGAGGTCACATCTTCAGACACGGACAAGTTCCCGGTCTCTGCTGACACCCACAGTGCTGTGCACATTTATTTGAAGTGAGGACACACTGCATGGGGCGTAGTGTTTGTTTCTCCACAAAAATCATTTCGGATCTTCCAGGGTGGAACATTTTGAGGGTGACAGAGTAGTGAGGTGGTGATATGGTCAATGCCAAGGGCAGAAGGATGTGCAAGAAACTCTGATAGACTGCAGCATAAGAAAGAGAAGACCACCCCTTACCCCCAGATATATACATCTGGTCTTGGGAAACTGTGTTTCTATAGAACGGCTCTATTTATCTCATATATACTGAGGAAGATCAAGAGGGATGCCAATTCCTCATACTTATAGCTATCTTTACTTTAATACAAAGGAAAAAAGTGGGAACTTGGGCAAGTGCAGGAGAGAAGTGTGGTTTTCTTTAACCAGCTCAACAAACTGATGAAAAATGTATTGCTGGGTATCCCTGAGACCATGACAAAGTCCACCTACTCCCTCTCTACCCGGCCCCCTGAGAGAAGAAATTGATTTCATATCACATTTCACACTTCATTTATTCTGCCTCCCCCAGAGAAAGGCCCCCACACAATGACACAAAAGACATCAGTTTTATTTACTGCCCATCTACTTGTGTCTTTGTGTCCCGTTGAGTTGCAGGAAAGCAAACCAGTGTGGGAACCCGGAGGATTGAGATTGTTCAATGAAGCTTGCCCAGTAGATGCAGGCACAGTAAATCATGCCTGACAGTCTATTGTTGTAAGGGGGGCTTTTGTTTTGTTTTGTTTTTTCTGGAGTGGTGTTGGTTTTTCCCTGGGATGGCTTTGTAGTCCTGAAGCAAGGGTGGGTGTTGGGGGGCTGGGAGAGGGGCACGGGAGGCTTGTGCACTACAGCGTGGGGGGGAAGCATTGGCACTGGGCCCACCGCATGACAAAGTGCTTTGAATGTTCACATTCCCTTTTTTGTTTTCCTTTCTGATTATCCTCTGGCTCTAAATATGCTAATGAGATTGGCATCTCCTTCAGCATAAGGCAGTAGGGCAAGAGCTGAGATAGCTCATGGGTTCCAGCTCACCTAGAAACCTTCTCACTGGAGGGTCTTAAAGCTCCTCCATCCCTGTTTCTCCCCAGGACCCCCTGTGCCTGAGGCCCTGCACGAGGCTCCCCCACCCCTTGTGCACACATCGTTTAGGGCTAAGTATGGACCTCATAACCTTTGGAATATCTGGGCTTGATTTTCACTGCCCACTGGTATATCATCGCAGGAAGGAAAATAATTACCCTAGACAGTAACACTCTAAGAAACCATCTGATATCTAGAAGGAGACAGAGTGTAACTATGTTTTTTTGTATGCCAGGTCTTCCTGACAATGACAAGAGAGAATAATCAGCCTTCCCAAAGTAAATACACTTCTGCCATTAGGGCAGAAAGAGCATCTTGTAATATAAGAGAGCTGGTACGCATTTGTATCCTGCAGATCTCACTCAGCTTTGAGAATTGGTTCACATACACATTATCCCATTCACTGTCACATGGAATTTCAAATATCAGACAATTTTTTAAAAGCAAAAACATCAATTACATATGCTTATAATAAAATCATAATACTTTAAGGTGAAAGAATATTCAGGACAAAAAAAGTTTGCAGCAAAGTACCAGGGGAGGATTCATCTTTAGAGGCTTAAAATGTCTGTTTAGCAGTGTAAAAAAGCAGATTATGGAATGGCCAACAACTATTCAAAGCACAGAATGAGCACCATTAACTGGATGAATAGAAGAAGCTAAATAAATGCTCCCTGCCTTTGTGGGATCATCATCTGAGACCGTAAGTGTTGCACTAACTGTGCTGGTGCTGAAGTAAAGGAATTTAGCACTGCCTCCCATGGGAGACAGGGTCCCAGAAAATGACTGTGCATAGTAGGGGGAGAAGATGAGGGAAGAGTTAATTCAATACTAGAAGAAGGTGGTCAAACACTGAAAAAAGTTGCCATGGGAAGCTGTGGGATCATCCTTGGAGATATTAAAAAATCATCTGGATATGACCACCTGATTTAGCTTTGAAGTTGCATTTGACTTTGAGGATGACTGTGCCTGAAGGAGTAGGTAGGTCAGGTGGCCTCCAGAGGTCCCTCCCAACCCAGATTCTCCAAAAGCTCTATGGTATCTCCATGTCTGACTGATGAGGTTTTATATGTGGGTACCAGGCTGTCTCTCTCACCTGTATATCACCATTTGAGCATTAAAGTGAGATTCACAAAATGGTTTTGCCACATCTCAATACCTTCCACGTAGCAATGACTGAATCATCTTCATGCAGATAATTTAAAAACCTTTGCTGAGTGTGAGGCATGAATGACTGGCTCTGGGAAGGAAAGCTTAATGTATATGATCAGAATTAGCTTGCTTTCCAGCCTGTGAACTCAGATCCATAAGATATAGCTGAATTCAAACCAAAATCCCAGATAAAAAATTCCCGTGTTTTTTCATAAACACTCATGTCTGATTCTGCAGTTACAAACAGCACTGTCCTTTATAAAGGAACAGACCACAGCCCTCCTTCCAGTCCACCTAGGCTGGCCTAGACAGGTTAGTCCTTGGCTTCCCATGTTCACTGAGTCTTCTCAATTCCCATTCTCCATCTAGATTAACCACACGTATTTTCAACCCTCAGCGAAAGCTTTTCTTTTTAACTTGCCAACCTCATGAAACTAACCCATTCCTATAATGGGTTCTGTTTTGATGAATCAGCATTTTCCATCAGTAAGCTTTGCATTTGAAATCCCCTGGCCGTCCTGAACCAGTTGTCTGATGGCAATATTTTGAGCAGTCTTTTGGAGCCCAGGGGGAGGGACGCCTGCCTGAGTCAGCAGCTTGCCTATTTTCCCCCCAGCCAGAATAATTCAGCAGCGACACTGAACAAAGAGTGCCCAGCAAACACAGCCCATTGCAGCTGTCATCTACTGTCACTTCTCTTTATTCTCTCAAATAAAGGCAAACCCTTTAGAGCAGAGAAAATACTGGAGATTTAGAAACAATTGTTATGAGGTAATGCCTGGAAACACACTTACAGGGCAGGATTCCTCCTTGAAGTATTTGTTCAAGTGAAAAAGCCTAGCTGACAATGCCATACTTAGCTGTTGGGCCAACAGACATGGAAAGCCAGTGATCCTATAAACTGCAAGGTGCCAAACATGCCACTTAGGAAACCCATTGTCTTTTTTGCGCAAAAGGAAAGGGGCTGTCACTTGAAATGTGGCAGAAGCAATGCACCACTGGTCAGCTGAGCACGCCTTTTGCAAAGCCTTCTTGAGTTTGAAGAGTTCCAGATCTTGGCTTTCTTAGCACAGTCTTCATCTGCATCCCATCTGATAGGAATTTTTCTTGCCTGCCTCATTGGCTTGGATCTCTTTGTTTCAGCTGTGTGTCCTTCCTCTAGGCCTGATGCCAAAGTCACAGATGTGCAAGATGGGAGAGGAAGACTAGGACACGGAGAAGCTTGTGCTTGAATTTATCAACAAGCACTTGACATCCCCATGGTGCTGTTTATTTCAGTGTAATCCCACCTGTGCACTGGAGATTTTTCAGCCAAGACCAGCTGGGAGTAAGGCCAAAGGCTGAGTAGGGCTGTGTAGGCTTTTACACCTTTCAAGAGCTCCCCTGTAATTGCAGCGTGAGATAAACCAATGCATTTGTTTCCTTTTCTTATATTTTTTTCTGATCTTCTACATGAGACAGTCACAAGATATTTGAAGCTGATGTGTAGTGGAAGGGGTATGTGGCTGTTCAATAAACTGAGGAAGCTAAAGAGAGACTAGGAGACAAATATCCTTACAAGGGAGACCAAAATGGTAAAGCTTTGATAGCACAGATGTGCTTTTACACATGGCATTTTGCAACCTCACCAGGCTTACATCATGGCCCTCTTCCAATGTCAAATCACCTCTGAGCATGCAGATCTTATCTCTCAGGGGTGAAACCAAGCAAATATTTAGATACATGAAATGCACATGAAGAGCTAAATAAACTGCTGATTTGCAGCTGTTGATAGCTGGAGTTTCTGCAGATGTCAAAACAATCCACCTGTGTCCTTTCCGAAGTAGGTCATTTTCAGGATTTCCCATTTTCAGGATGGGAAAGAAAGAAACAGATTTCACAGCAAGTTGGTATCAGCAGAAAGAAACCTAAATTTTCTTTCTGTCTTCAATAGCAAGAATTCTCCTTCTGGACAATCTCTGCTACAGTCTGCCTTGTACAGTCTTTTTGGTAAAGCATCACCAAGCCCAAGAAGATATGCAAGAATTTTGCTTTCTCCAGAAAATATTTGTTAGCTGCAAAAGACTAGGCCTCAATGAACAGCGCCGAAGCTCTAAGGGCCATTAACAGCCTTGTCCTACTAATAGTTTTGGTAGTAGAATGCAAAATAATTTCATTAAATATGTTTACATGATCTTTTGTTTTTCCCTTAAATTTTTCATTTGTTCCTAGTAGTGCAACAAACACATAATGGGTGTTCCAATACAAATTAGACACTACCCATACACCTAATACTTCCTTACGACCTGCTCTGTATATCATAATAGTTTCCAGAAAAACCATCAGTTCTAGGTATGTCCTTTTACAGTTATTGATGATAGGACATTGCCTTTAAGAAGTAGCAGAAGGGAACATTTCTGGAGTAATATCAGTATCATTGAGGAACAGAGAAAAGTAATGTGTTGGAATAAATGACAAAAAGAAAGGAAGACACTGAAGTGGCTCACTGCCTGTGCCATTGACACAGGCTGTCCAAAGTATTTCTAGCCTTCTCCTTTCTTGAAAAGAAATTGGGTTTCAATCAGTTGAAATTGTTTATGGATATGCGGACAATATTTGCCTTGTTTCTTACTGTTTTTCCTAGTTTTCATTTATAAAACTAAAAAATAACAAGTTCAAACTATTCACAATGTGCATATTCTATTTTCAGCAGCAACAAGAATTATAGCTCTGTGACAACGTATCAATAATTTCTTAGGGAAAAAATAAAATGAAAGGCCAAAAATTCTGACCATCTTTGGCACAAGCTAATATATAGACCACGCTCAGATTCTTGCTGTGGGAACAACAGTCTTGGACAAGCCATTTCTGTCTGCAAGCATCGGTATCCTCCTTGTCAAAACAAATGTGTTTATCTCTTTTGCAAATACTTTGAAACATGCTGTAGTAGAAATTTTATATACAAGACTAAAACCCCACAAATCTAATCACTTACATTTTTACTGGAACAGAAAGACAGGAAAATATACATCAAAAAAACTTTTGTTGAGCTGGGTTTTTTGAGGGGGAGAAAAACAAAGCATTTGGTAGCAATTAATATGCCCCCTACATTTGCAGTTTTAATTCCTGTGCAGATGCGTAGTGTTGTTATTCTAATAACTTCCTGTGGTGCTCCCTTTTTCTGTAAACCTCAACGCCAATTAAAATGTGATCCATCACCGAATGCTTCCGAAACAAAGGGGAATGTCCAACTTTCTGATACAGCCATGAAAAATCCCAGTCAGTCAAAAGAAGACCCAGGAAAAAAAAGCATTCAAGTCTTCCCATTTCTGTAAGAAAGAGTAGAAGAAAATGTTCTTTTGTGTAAGTCTTGTAATAGAAACAGACTGAGGGATTTAGACTATATTAGGAGAGACCAGCCAGACTTCCACTCAGCGAAAAGGTTGATTAATAAATGCATTGAGCTTCTTGTGCTGAAATGACAATGTCTGGATATTCACCCTCTGGGGGAAACGTCAGGGATTGGATGGTACAAGCAGATGTATCTATGGTT